>BMAW01066941.1:0-43494 GCA_019974015.1 Nephila pilipes | reverse complement strand
AAGAACACCGGAAGATAACTAAAGAGTGAAGAGAATAATAACTTAAATAGAAAAAAGAGCATATTGCACACCATCTGAAGTGTTCGAAACAAATGTCAAGTCATCTATCTCTTTGGGGAGCAGTTAAATATCAAGAGTGAAGAGAAATATTAATATTAGAAAAGGGAAAGAACTTACTTCACACCATCTGAGGTGTTCGAAACAAATGTCAAGCCATCCACCTCTTTGAAGAACACTTGAAGATAAAGAGAGAAGGGAATAATAATTTTAAGAAAACAACCTCACTACGCACTATCTGAAGAGTAGGCAAAAAATTTCATCCACCTGTTTTGGAACACTTGAAGATGAAAAGTGCTGTGAAATATTTAAAAATTTTGCATTTCTTTCATGATATGGGAAGCTATGAATGCAGTCTAGAAAAGGAAGAGGAAAAATAAATTGCTTCTGAATACCCAAACTTTGCTTAGAATGAACAATTTCTGAATGTGTATCCGATTGATGAACAATTAAACCTCATAGAATTCTACAAAATTCCTAAGATAAAAAGAAAGAATTCCAATAGAACTCAATTACAATTTTTCACTTTTAATATAAATAACTCTTGTAAACAAATTTCTTTTATGAATATGAAATAAATAAAAACTTTGATGGTATTTTTCTCTTTTCTATTTGATTAGATATTCCCTTTAAATGATTATAATCTATTAGTTTTTGGTACTATGAGCTGAAGTCAAATACGTTCGTCGTATTAATCTCTGTCTTCAGTGTATCTAATTTCTCTTCTTTTGTTAGTTGATTAAAAAACATATAATCAAAGTTGTAGTTATAATGTTTAAATACCGAGCAATTTAATTTCATTACTAAACAGTTTTTTAAAATACTATTGTGAACATTTTAAACTTTATTATCTCTTTTTTTTCCTAACGTCTAGATTAAAGTTACACCTTGTTTTGGTGGCAAATTGCCATATTTATTTCTTCCGCTGTAAGACTTCACCATCAATCTTTCACTCATTAAGTATGCAAACATAACATCTCTTACTTTTTCCACACTCATGTGAATCACTAGCAGCAAATGTCAGAAATTCATCAAGTGTGATTTTAATTCCTGGAATTTAGTTCAGACAGATGTGTGATAATACGAACACCTATAAAACAGAGAAAAGTCTGGAAGACTGGATCACCCTTTTTCAACGGTAGATAGTATATGAAGTGGGTTGGAAACGCAGAAGTCATACACAACAATTAAAAGAATTTGAAACCAATCGTCTTGATGAACAATCTCTAATTCCGAAACTGGGACTGGCAGACAAAATCGAAAATTGTAAGTGAATTCCTGATATCCCCTTTAATGTTAGATAACGTTCAAGTCAAGGGACTGTTTTGTTTCTTCATCTTGCTCTTTCCGCCATTTTTGAACATTTCTATCAATATACCAATTAGCGATATCATACAAAAAGGTGATAGCTCTCCAAACAAGAAAGTCTGAACAAATTGATAGAATCGAACAGAATGCTCTGAAAGGGAACTCTTGCTCTACACCAGAGAATAAGTTGATCAAGACCGCGTCAATCATGACAGCTCCAGACCATAAGAAAGCTGTGCTTTTGAAACAGCAATAGGCATGCTGTATTATATGCATCTAGAGGCAATCTCCATACATAAATACCGCAGGTGGTCTGAAAGAGGTTGAATATGGATTCGTCAGATCAAATTACTCTTGGGGCCCAGTCTATGTGATCTCTTATCTAATTATATTGTTTGAAACTATAGCCTGAATTCACCAGTGGCTAACTTATTACCATTATGCCAAAAGTATCATGACAATGAAGTTCCCATTGCTTAGTTCTAGTTAAAATTTGGATCCTTGATGTACTCATAAAATGATGCAGAGACTACCTCAGTGCTCCCATAATGTCCAGAAAGTTATCAACTGGAGAGCTTCGCATTTGCTGGGCAATTCTTTTATCTTCCCTACTTGGAGTCCGCTTAGCTCTAACTAAATATTCTTGTAAGGAACAATGAATTCCTTGAGACCAATTCCGTGAATAACGGGAAAATGTATCTACGCGAATGATATAACGAGAAATGTAAAAGAATGTCCTTCCATCTTTGCATGGTCTTAAGATGTGACCCTTCTCAAAGTCGTCCAATATTTCAAATGACAGTCGTTTTGTTCTTAAAGGAAATCTGAACAGGAAAGCAATAAATTAATCCCAAATTACAATAGTAATAACTAATAGTAGCACCAAATGTTCGTCTTATTTAAGTATTATTGTCAATCAATTTATTTTACTCATATTTTGATCGCAGCTTCCTTTCTCCCATTATACGATCATTTGGTTTCGTTACGATTATTAAATGCAGTTCATAATTCATAGTTTAATGATAATAAGTTAATTAGAGAGATGGACTTTGTATTAATATCGAAATAATTTGATAATTTGCATTTACGTAACCTGTCTTTCTTCTGGGTGCAATATTTTTGACGATGAGCGTAACTTGAAATGTATTTCCATCTTAAAACGATGGTGGTTCAAAAAGTACTTGTATTTTTAAGACAGATAGCATCATTAAGGTACTGAGTGCTTTTACCATCTGTTAAAAGGAACTAAGACAAATTCGTAATTGATTCATAAGATAGTTTTGATTTGGTAGTCATTTGCTGTTAAATCGGAGTTTTATTGCTGCTGCGTTGAGTTTCCGACATCATTTTTTGTCGAGTTGTCACCTTTGATGATAAATGGATTCTCATTATGCACCAGAAAGCAACCAAAAACCACAACGTCGGATTGCTTCTGTTGAATCTCTTCCAAAAAGAAAATCCATGCAAGTCCAGGAGAGGATTAGGGCAGCTAAAGGAATTATCAGGTCAGCATGGGAATGAGCAAGGGAAGAACTCCCTTTCCACTTCTGTTGTTGTTGTTGCTGTTGTGTGATGATCTTATAGCTGATAAAATATAGTAGCAGTAGGCAAAATACTAGCAATTCGCGTAACTATACGAATGCAGAAATTAGTGGTTTTAAAGTACCTCTTCGTGACAAGAGGAAAATGTGCAAGTCGCTAAATGATCACCTCGTAGAGTAGACAGAAGTTGCAAGTAGTTTAAAAAGGAACGCCCAATGTCGTGGTGAGAAAGTGGCAAGCCGCCAAAAGGAGAGCCGCCACAAAAGTAAATATTGATAAAAATATACTTTTGTTCTCAATTTCTCTTTGCCTAGTATTCGAACGAATCATGCTGATTTTCAAACGTCATTTGAATCCTACGGAATTCCCTAGTTTTCTTCTCAAACACAGATGGTTCATTTTAATTTCATAAATCAAAATGAACTCGGAAGAATAGGAAAAGAAATGTTTCTGCTTGATTACTTCAATTTTTTGACTTTTAGAAACCTTTATAAATATTTCTGTACAATTTTAAAATTCATAATTATATTAGTGATATAAAGAATAGGAGTTGGTATCTTTTCTTCTGGAAAGGGTGTATTGAATAATTTTCTTTTCGCGAATCGGGGTGGTTGACCAAGAAAGGGTTCGAAATATATGCCCTAGAAGTACACGAGGACTATTAACAACCGATCTCATAATTTACAGCCTATCTAAGATAACGAACACTACATCTAATGTGGTATCTCCCTCTCCTGACTTCTATGCCTCGCCACTGGATGACTACGAGAAAAAGTTCCACTTAAAACGCAGACCATGAGACTTCTGAAAGAACCAAATCTCGAATCCACAACTCGACTTCATTATCACCTCTGTAGCAGATTGCGCTCACAAAGATTTGGTCGCAGATCTGAAGGGGTAATTGGACTGACTATCATATTGTTAAGGGGTTAATCGTCTTTCTATTGCAAGAAACGTCTCTGCCATTAAAAGTGGTTTCTTTTCCAGCAAAACCGAATTTTTTTCTAATAATCTCTAGCAAATACACTGTATTTCCTTTTAAAAGGAATCAAGTAGCACACACATCAAAATATATGATAGCAAAAATTCAATGTTCGTTCAACCATTAAACACAGCAATTCAAATCACAATACAGTATCAGCACAAATTGTCAACATACACTAACATGCATACTCTCCATATACACAATGATTCTCATATATGCCCTTTAGAGAAAGTCTCTTGTAAGGACCGTCTAATTTATTGCCATATTCGGCAATTTGGCGACCACGTCTAACGCCAAGGCTACCTATAAAACGTTATTTATGTACATTGACATAGTCCGTAAAACGATTTTTCCTGTTGTAACAGTTCTTCTACTGGAAAGACAACAAAATCCAAACTTTTGAGTGAAAATATCTATGGTTAAAATATAACTATATCTATTTCATGAATAATTTTCCTTTTATACTTATTTTATTCAGAATTTGGTTAATTAATTGGATAAGAAATTAAACTTCATTCATTTTGCTGAGCAAATTATATATGAATGAAAATGTAAGGAAATAATTAAAATATTATTTCAAGTAAAAAAGTATTTAACTGAATGTTCTCGCTTGTTTCTTTGAATGTGATCATATCTCTATAAGCGTGACATTTTCTGTAATACAAAAAAAAATAATAATACAGAGCTGAAAAGGGGTATTATTTAAAAACGGAATTAAATATTGTTGTATTAATCATTTCTGGAATAAGATCATGTGGATTAAAAATAAAATATATCTATGCACAATGAAGTAACTTGAAAGTCTTGAAATTATACATTTATTAATTTAACACTAGAGAGAGGTAATTACATACTAATTTGAGAGAGTCCAAATCGGTAGTTGCGCAATCGTGTCAAGGGTGAAAAAAAATGAAATTTCTCCTGATTGGAATCGATATAGGAGGAATACTACAGATCACGTAGTATTAGACGGAGGGATCGTCAGGTGTTTCAGTAGCAGACAAAAAGTCTGGCAGAGAATATCCTAAATGCTTTGAAGCATATAAAATATTGACGGAGAAGATTACAAGAGCGTGGGTTTACATAAATTAAAAATTGTATTGGAATGGTATCAGGAAATAAAGATGAAACCCTTACTGTGTTAATTAAAGTTTTGAATAGATTAGGAAATTAAATTAAATTTAAAAGTGAAATAATTACATAATCACATATATATATATATATATATATATATATATATATATATATATATATATACAAGGTGAGCTAATTAAATAACGAGACTGTAAAACATATTTTTGATTTTCATATGTATTACATTTATTATCATCTCAACATACATCTTTAACTTAAACGCTACCATGAAATCTTCCATGGTTCAAAAATAGGTTGTAGAAATCTCTACAGCTTTTCTGGATGCGTGCAATTTCTCTTTCATAGCTCAAGATAGCTTTAATGACTCAAAGCTTTGTCTCTATTCAAAATGAGTACAACTTTGATAGAACTGATAGAAGTTCGATGGCCAGATCCGGCGAATAAGGTGGATGATCAAACTTGAAAATAAGGTATTTGGCAGAAACATTCTTGACAGACAACAGAATGAGCTGGCATCGTCTTGGCGGAAAAATTTCCCGTGCGGATTCATTGTCAATTCCTACAGTCTTAGCAATCACACGAATACTAAGCCAACGATCAGGTCGAACGAGATTATCAATTTTTTCCTTCTTGTCAAACCTTTTTGATGTGGAAAATCACATCTAGGGGTGAATCTTCCTTAAACATTCGGCTATTTTGAAAAACTATCAAATACGTGCAGCAGGTAAACATTCATTGTCATACACTTCTTTCAATAAAATACAAGTTTCAGTAACGGGTTAATACCAAGTTTCATGAAATATGACAACTATCTGTTACTCTCTTTATCATTTTTTCAGATATTAAAAATATTTCAGATATCGCAAACGAAGGCTCAACAGCCTCTTCGTTTGCATTAGAGTAATTATATTTTTAGAGTAACGATAATAGCAGATATAAGCCCGCATTTGAAAGTGAAGGCTTATTAAACAACTGTCGTCAGCTAAGGCTCTGATGCGCGTACTGTAACTGCGCCATTGCTGTTGTTTAATATAAATGTGTGTGTGTGTGTGTGCGTGTGTGTGTGTGTGTGTGTGTGCGTGTGTGTGTGTGTGTGTGTGTGTGTGTGTGTGTGTGTGTGTGTGTGTGTGTCCACTCGCTACCTCATCAATCGTCTGACACACTCACTTTCTGTTGTTTAATCATCCCGAATAACAATTAATATAAGGCTGTCTGATAGCATGAGATTAATCGTATTTTTGAACCAATAAATAGTAATATTTTTTGTTTTCTGACTTCTGTCGAGATTTATCAAATAGTATTGGTCACTTTGATCTCAAATGAAATAGATTTGGAGAAATTTATGGTTTTTGCTGGGAAAAGAAAGCAAAGAGCAAGCTTTGTGGTAAGTTTGTCACTGAATTTTAAATTCCGACATAAATGTCTCTGCCATAACTTTACCTTCAGATGAATTATCTGGAAACCAGAATTGTATTTTCTTATGTTTTAAGGATAAGTTTTGAATCATCAGTAATTATATTTTAAAAAAATTTCAACAGTTCTTTTTGCTGCTCTAGTTCAGGAAGCCCCACTTTTTTGCTCGTGTTGCACATTCCCCCGGGGCTTCTCCTTTAAATTTCACTGGTGTGCATTGTGAACACACTTTATCCATTTTTCCTATTTAAACGAATTTACTTTAGGTATCGCATTAAACATCTGGTTATTATAAAAAAGCAATTTGATGATGTGAAGCTCGATCATTCATATATTGCATTGCATACGTCTTCGCCGTTGATATGAATATTTTTCTCTCTTCTACTCGTAAAACTTCAAGTCTGTCTTCCCGCTTATTTGCCAATTCTTCTCCTCGTCTTTGAAAAGTTCCGACTGTGAAGCGTTCATTATCCTCCTAGATCAGTGCCGTTTGGTCTTCTTTGACGCTATGTGAATGCGAGTTGCGAATGGCGGCATATATTCGAACATGAGTGAAGCGTTGCAGATGAATAATGAATGTGACTCGTAGTATAGATGGCGGAAAAGCAGACGACGGTTATCTGTGAAAAAAAAAAGAACGAAATGAATTGAATGCAACAATCTAACTTAAAGTAACTCACATTTTGTTTTCCGAAAGTAGAATACTGAATTATTTTCAAAACAAATAAATGGAATGTAATATTTAGAATGAAATCCATTAACCTCTATTTCTTTTAAATAGATAATCAAATCACTTCCCAGATGAACTCAAATCAATTCTAACCTTTGATTAAATATTCTGTATGTAATATATACATCAATCAACTGGTCACAGTAACACCTTTTTTCTGCAGTTTATTTTTACTATTTACATCATTGTAAGAAAAATTAGAGAGAAGCATTTTGACAACAAATAGCAAAAAAGTAAAATGTTGACAGCTATTGCCTGCCCGTGACGACCATGTTTCGAACCTCCGACTCACGATCGAAGAAAAATGTCTAATTGTATTAGAAAAATGTCTAATTGTTGTTAAAATCATAAGTATGTGAAATATTTTTAAAAATAAATGAGTAAATACAGAAATGTGTGCAAGTAATTGTGATAGATATAGTAATTTGTCATATATAATTATTATTATTTAAACCTCGAGAAATGCTAGGAATTTCCCGTTTTCGTAAAACATTTGGGATAAAAAATGTACAAAAACTTTCTTATACATAAATGAAAAGTTGTGCAAAAGTTTTAAGTCAATCCATCGGTGACTTTTTGAGTTTTGCGGAAACAAACATACGGAAGCTGAATTTTCATATGTAGATATTTATTCAAAATCATAAAAACTAATTTTACTTTGAAAGAGAAGGAAAAATCAAAACATATTTATGTAGGGGAAAAAATTAGTGATCTCCATATTCAATAATTTATGAAAATACTTTTGCCGTTTTTGTACACACATTTTGAACACATTTTTAAAAAGATGAACAGATATAGACTTGAATATATTTCATTAGGAGGCATATAAACAATTCAATTGGCGGATGCAAATGTAATAATTTTAATTTGTGTTTCAACATAATACTTTTTAATGTTAACATCCAAAAGATTCAGTATATTTCAATATATTCTAAGCATTACATCTCTAACACCAAATATAATAATTTTAAATGCTTAAAGTACAATATTGAAGCTTATCAAAAAAAATTCATTTTACTAATATTTCTTAAGTTCATTCTTTTTCATCAAAAGTTATAAATGTCTTATTTATCTTAAGATGAGACGCTTCATTTTTCTTAAAGATATTGCCAAATAATTTCATTAATTTTATTTTCGAATTTGAAAATAAAGTACTGTTAATTTGTGCCTTTAAATTCAACTTATTTGTTTTAAAGATAGTTTATTACACATGGCAAAAAATATTTTTAAAAGTAATAACGCTTCAAGATTATTTGGAAAACTTGAGTTTTTAAGTAAAACTGGCATGTAAAAGCAAATAATTTAATCTTCGCATATTATTTCACCAAATATATCGTCAACACGTGTCTCTTTTTGTCAATACTGCTTTTGCATTTTTTTCAGATTTTAAATTATACCAATCCAAGAAAAATAATTTTTATTTTAAAGAAATACGTTTACAGATCCAATGAAATGTTTAAATTATGTGCTAGAAATTCATTATGTCCATGTGGCACTGTTTAAAATATTTTAAAATCATTGAAAATGAAAAGTAGAAATAATTTTACAACTGCATTTATTCCTTAAAAATTTAAAGTTCAATAATACATTAAATTATTTCATCTGATATAATAGTAACATACTTTTGAGAAAAAAATTATTTTAATCTTGAATTTCCAAATAAGATTTTAAAACATCTGTTAAGCTACTGTATGTATATTTCTCCTTTAAATAAAGGCCTTCTTAAATCCCTTACTATAAACTCAAAAAAATTTATCATATTCCCGTATTAAATATGTAAATATTGTCTTTCCATCGTCGAAGATGGTAATTTTTAATCTTTCACATTTATATCAAACATATATGAAAAGAAATTGTTCTAGTACATAATTCCAACGTTTAAAAATTTAAGATGTATTATTCAAAAGAAATTTGAAAAAAAAAATAGGAAGTGAAGAATGAAAGTTAAATGTTAATCTCTATATATGGGAATTGAGTAACAGCAGGGATTATATTTTTCTTAGATAATGAATATTTTAACTAGGAATTAAATTTATTATATTTTGTTTTATTTCAAATAATATTGAAATTTGATGCGCCTAGAAATATTCTTATAATTTCAATTAAAATAAAAAGTACAAATTCCTTTTTTCTATTATAAAACAAATATTTTTAAATTAAACGCTTGTAATACCTTAAATAACGATTCTGAATTTATAGTATAACTTTTACAGATTATACTTATCAAAATAAAAACTCTTTTTTTATTGTCAAGTCACTTTTGAGAAAATGTGCCTTAAATGCAATTAATTTTTCAATGAAATGAAAATTTATATGTTAATTTCAAGAGTTCCTTGAAACGTTAAAAAAGAAGAAATCAAGAAATTTGTTTTATGAGGCGTGATTCAATCGGCATTGTGAATGCATTTATAAATTTATATGTAGGTAAAAGAACTTCCTACCTACTATTTCCATCTAGTGATTCCTTATTAAAGTAGAAAGAATTAAATAGTAATTACTAAGGCCAATGCTCTCAGTTGTTTTTCATGTATTTTTAGTTCGATAACAATAATACAAGAATTCAATAATACGAGGGATTTTGCGAAAGTAAATTTCGTAAATTTTTCACATCCAAAATTTATTGCCAAAAAAAAAAGAATAATAATTCATATCATCATAAACTATACACCTTACTCTAAATTTGGAAACAGTCGCTATTGACAATGAGATATTTGTTCTAACGATGCAATCAATTTGAAGTAGCTTCTCCAGAAAAATTTTGAATCCTGCAATGCAGGGAATATCTTACAGCCTGCTCCAACTCAGCATTGTTTTGGATGGATCTGAGCATGACAAATGTGGACTCCACGTCTGACAATGCTATGTACCTATCCGCTCACACTATGCCCTGTAATCTAGCAGTGTTTAATTTATTAATGGATACAGATGGATGCCCACTTTGATTTTCATCATCTACACTCTGTCTTTCTTCATTGAATAGGCAACACCAGCGTCCAACCATTTGGCAAGACATGATGACCTGTTAGCCATACACGGTCTGTGGGCGTTCATGGATGACTAGACCTGCGTGCCCATTCCTACTGGAGAACAGCACTCACTTCCATTGCCAACTACATTATCAATGTTTTTGACACACTGATCTGCTTTTACTCTGTTTTCTTCGTCGCCCGGCGCATGCGCCATTCCTCCTCCACTGGCGCTACTTTCGCCATTGGTCTAGCAACGGGTGTGGATTCTTATGATGGTTTTTTGTTTCAACTGGTGTACCATGTGCTCTTTCACAAAATTGAAGAAATTTAACTTTTGGGACATCTCTCGTAAAATATCTAACAAGCGAGCAAATGTTATTTGAAGGTCATTGGAGTACATTTAACAAAATATCATTCCTAAGCCTCCTTCTCATCATAATTACTGAATTTATTTAAATATAATTATGCTATTGTACTTAATGAATGAATTTAAAA
Source organism: Nephila pilipes (assembly GCA_019974015.1). Classification (NCBI taxonomy): domain Eukaryota; kingdom Metazoa; phylum Arthropoda; class Arachnida; order Araneae; family Nephilidae; genus Nephila; species Nephila pilipes. The sequence continues at coordinate 32,900 of BMAW01066941.1, read as the reverse complement.
ATGATTAAATTTATTGAAGGATGATGCTGTGTATATCTAATGAGTCGGAGAATATTTTTCCCCTAAGAAATTTCTTCGTAGATTCCATTGGAGCTCTCGTATACATATATCGTCGATTTATGGAAAATGAAAGTCATCTTCGACCAAGTTAACACATGTGGAAGGGGGTAGTTAATATAGGCAATTAAGATGATAAAACAAACAATATTTCAGTCATCCATGACGACATTGAAGAATAAATTTATGACAAGATATTTATCTAAGATATTTTCTCGTCATATAACATTAGTAAAATCAAGACTCCATTAAAAATTAGTTTACTTTCTCAAGAATGATTTTTGGTTTTCTTCTGTATACCATTGGGGAAGAATATTAAAGCAGAATAAAACTACAGAGAAAGATTTTTCCTAAAGGCTTAATGGGAAAAAGTAAGACATTCTAGTTCTTCAGGTAGAATTTTTCTTCCGAAGTATCCCGATTTATGGGGTATCGATTTTTTGATGTCGAAGAGTAAGACTTTACTTGAAATATTAGAAAATGATTTTTTTTACATTTAAAAAAAAAAGAAATGCTGTGTGCATAAATAAGTCATTTTATAAAATATTAAATAGCTCCTCCCAAATCAAAAATATGTTTTTAAGATATCTCATTTTAAAGTCTAAGATTCTTTAATAAATCCTGAAACTATTATAGTGAATAACAACAAGATAAAATATTTAGTGTATATTAAAGTATTGTTTGATTTTTCTAAGGAAAGGAATTGTTAATAAAACAAAGTAAGAGAATATTTTTAATATTTTCAATTAAAAATTTTCTTATACATTCATTAAAAGTATTGAAGTGTGTGTGTGGCATAACTCTGACTTCATAGTCTATTTGCTTGCGGAGCTGTGTTAGTTGTGAATAGAAATAAGCCTAAATACTGTACATTTTAATTTATTTTTCTATATTAGACTACCTGTTAAATATTCGTCTATAAATTCGTCCTAAATAAAAGATTTCCTTTGTAGAAGTAACGATTTTAGGCTCTTTTATTTTGACTATCATTTATATTCCATTTGGCCTCCGGTTTGTTATTATTTTTCTGTTATAGTTTATATTCATTTAATTTTTATGCATTTCTTCAATGATGATTTTAGTTTTAAGCGTATATTTCTAAAATCTATAATAGCAAAAAGAACATTTAATTGAAATTTTTACAAATTATTCCCAATATCTATTTTCTTATTCTGGTAAGAAGGAAATTATTGATTGATTGATTGATTTTGACTTAATTGTAACCTCTTAGTCTGCCTGTTATCGTATTATATTGAATTAGTTGGCCATTCTTTTCTAAATCCGCTTTCGATGTTGACTTTTAACATTTTTTTAATACTTAATTATTGATTTCTAATCACATATGCTTAATATTTTTTGAAGTGTTTCCTGCTTCATATGTATTTACTGAAGCCTATTTAATCGCTAAAAATTATTAACTAACCTAATTTCTCTTTCGATCTATATTGCAGATGATTTCCCTTTACCAACAGAAAAATGGAAAAAAAAAAAAAAAAAAAAAAAAAAAAACACTTCACATGACATGGAAATACTAATGTTATGTACAAAAAGTTGAAAAGAAAACTAATCGGCGTATTCATTCATATTTAATGATAAAATTTTACATTTAATAACCAGCATGAAGTCGAATAAAACAGGGATTTCGGAAGAAAACTTTTTTTCATTAAATAGTTCAGATGGATTTAAGTTTTATTAGTATGATCTACATAAGGAACACCGCCTTTGATCGGAACACCTACATAGAGTGGCGCTTGGTGACAAAGGACCGCTCAAATTGTTTTTGTTGAGAACAAAATTAATTCCGTGTTATATTAGGACATAATGGCAGATAACTTATGGTTGATTGCTCCTGTGATTGCATCCTGCGATTGAACATTTATATTAACTGCATAATAATTTCTATAATTACTCATAAAGTGTTTGCATCTGGGGTGGCCAACTTTTCAGATACCTTGCGCTATTTTTTGGAAGACGAGTTCAAATGTAATATATAACTTGAGCATTTTTATACAGTCTTACGTTAATGATTTAGGGCTGGTAAATAGGTATAAGAATAGAAGACTGTTTCGTTTAGAGAAGAATGAAGAATAGCTTAATCATCAATTAAATTAACTAATTTACGCCAGATTAATGAAGCACCAATACGCAATAGTCAGGAATGGTCTCTTGCATGAGATGGTGATATCTTCTTGATGGTAATATAGTTACCAGAGTGTTCTGTTTGGTGAAGATAATTCTGGACTCTCGAAAAATTCCAGCTTCAAAACTCGATACCATGATAGCTCATTAAGAACAAACTGAAGAGTCAGTTGTAATCATCCAATGTGCAAATTATTTTTGCTGTGATTTTATAACGTCACAATGCAACCTCACATTTCATAAAAAAAATATACATTTCATAAAAATACGATACATATCTCTTGTCTTCAGTTATCTATTTTTGCAAAATTATACTTTTCCCTCCACTGTGTTATTTTTAGGGCGATATATTTTTTTCTACCGTAAAAATAATCATTTTTAAGTTCCTTAGTATAGTAACTAATATTATTATTTATATTCCATTGAGCTTTTTTCGTTCAAGGTTCTGGGTTCATTTTCTTTTTCATTATTTCCTCCAAACAACGTGTCGATATATTTTAGACATCGTAATGATTTATTAATATATAAGTAAAGAATATAATGCAAAATGTTTCTTGATTTTCAGACAGAAAATGATACAAAGTAATACAATTTGTGCAACCCTGTTATAGAAAATGTTGAATGTAATCGGCATTCATTAAAAAAATTGTCATAAATCGGCGTTAAATTTATCGTAACATTAAAATACAAAAGTAAGAAAACATTTCTATTGTAAAAGTACACAATTTTATCATTTTATTATCATTGATTGATGGGAGGGGATATTTAATTATCTAAATAGAAAATATAATATTATATTATCTAAATAGAAAATATAATATTTTTAATTCTTTTTTAAACAAAATATTGTTTTTTTCCTGAAGCAGAAGCTTTTAAAAAAGAGTTGTTTACAGGTACCAGATATGAAATATTTCTTAAATTCTGAAAAGGATTTCACTTATTGTAAGTAGAAAATATTCAGAAATGTAAATTTAATAAATAAAATATTTAATAGCAAGTTTTCTCATAAAAATCTAGAGAAGCGAATCTTGTTTTTGCTGAACGATAAAAATGATTAAAAAATAATTGAAAGTCTTGCACAACTTTTTTAATATGTTCATCTTTAAATATCCTTTTTTCATTCACTTTTTTCTGCTTTATCGAATAAAACATATTCTTCGTTACCAAAAGATAGATAATTTGAACACCAAGTACTTATATTCACTTGAAATGGAAGAAACCAAAAAATTACCCTTTTTTCACTTCAACTCTCTTTAGCGAAAGAAAATTAAAAATTGATTGAGTTTTTACGGAGCGCAACTAAAAAGTTATGAACCAGAAATAAACATAAAAAAATTTCAAAAAAATTACCACCCCCTCCTCTCTCTCCTCCGATATCATCCTTATAATTCTTTTTTTTTTTTAATCTGATGGCTCCTTTTGCTGCGTTTTCATTTGTATTTTATTCTCTTAAAGAATCACAGATGCGTTCAATTATGCATAAAAACAGAAAACTTTTATTTCTGTTTTTCATTTATTTGTTCCTCACAGGCGTTATTTTTTAATTATTTCCGAAGTTAAAACAGTATCCAGATAAATATTTTGATTTTGAAATTTTATTATTTTATACAAACATAGAGAATAAATAACTTTTTTGTAGTCAGTTCTAAATTTTAGTTCTGTTTGATGAATATTTAGTTTCTTTTCAGCATATCGTTTGCCCACTGTAATCGGTTAATATTATAATCCTTATAATGGATGTCTCTGCACTAAGATTACAAAATTGTAGACAAAGTAGAGGTGCACCTGAACGAATCTGGATCACATCGCCAAGCTGAGTCAAAAAAACACTTAAAGACGAGGTTCACATGCATGAGATTCCCGAATGTTCTTGCACAAATTCTTAATTTCATACAATAACACAGAGGTAGTAGTATGACTGCTTACACGAGCATGAAGCTAGTGGATATGCATCTTTTAAGAAGCTGTGAGTGTAATACGTATTTTATTATACGTCTACGTGAACCGCACGGTCATTATACTCACAACGATATTCGTTGAGGCTTACTTCCAGTTATAAACTATTTAAACACCTGTCCAACAAAGCCGTGGCGTTTTTTCCACTTAAACACCATATTTAGCCGAGTTCTTCGGTAGCATATACCACCTTGTCATGACTATACCACTTCTTATAGAAGTATATCAAGTCACTGACGTATGACACCCCCGTTGACAACAACGAAGACATGGCTACACGCATCGCAGTAGCTGCTGGGGAAGTCCGAGACACACCTAGAATCTTAGTTTCAGGTCGACATCACAGTTTTTTCTGTTGGTAAATTGAATACAGTCTTTGACCTATATGTAGTATATCATGTTCCTTTTATAAATATTCACTGAATAATGAACCACATATTCATTCACGTGGTGTCCTTTCCTTTCTTGTGTTTTCTGCTTACACAAACACATGTACATATAATTTCAGACCCAAAATCGCTATTTGACTATAAGTCATCTAAATTTACCCTACACCTGCTATACGTTTGTTATCCTAGAGCTGAGACACAATGTAAATATTCTCGATGTATTTGCCTACAATGATATATACGTACTATGCACTTTAAAGACAGAATAGTAACGTAAAATCAACTCCATTGAGTAATCCCAAAAGGAATAATTTAAAGTGTTTGAAATTTTGAAAAATATTATAATACTTATGCTAAGCATAAAATCATATATTCTACACACGCATAAATATGAATTTAATTTAAATTAAACTTATGTCCCTTTTTTCAAAAACATTGGAATGGGTTTGTTTTTAAATATTTACACTGATGTTCAAAATTAAGAGAATTTGCATATTTTGTAGAATTTCATGAAAAGAATTGAACGAATTGTAAAAGTACTGTTTCAGGATACAAGATCCGTCGCTAGAAAGTCTGTTGAAGATCATCCAAGAACCATGACGGCTATTGAAGATCACCATTTGTCCATTATAGCGAGAAGTGACAGAGATGCTATAGCTTCTCAGGTCTTTTATGAGTTGTATACAGTCACAATAACCCGAATTTCAAGGGTGACTGTTTCCAAAATACTTCATGAGAGAGGGCTGCATGTGTCCCACTCAGTTCTGAGAACGGGAGAGTCCTCTTAAAATGATGCAGATATCAAACAGATTGGAGCAGGATTCAATGGGTAACCGTTCTCTTCATTGATGAGTCCCAGCCCAGCCTAACCAGTGATTTTTACCGTACTTTCAAATTGGAGAGGACCAGGGACCCGCTACTTGCCGTCCAATGTCCAAGAAATCGACCATTACGGCAGCGATGGCTTGATAGTCTGGGCAGGAATCATTTTGGATGGCCACACACACCTCCATGCCTTTGAAAGAGGCATTACAACACTTGGGAAATATAGAGAAGAGGTCTTAGAGCCCTATATCCACCATTTCAAGGGTCCAATTGTTCTAGATTTCCTTTTAATGGATGACAACGCAAGGTCACATAGAGCTCAGCTGGTCAACGAATTTCTGGAAAGTGAGGATATTCGCCGGATGTAATAGTCAGCCAGTTCTCCAGACTTCAGTCCTATACAGCATGCCTGGGACGCTTTGGAAAAGGCAATTGCAATTCGCAAGCCATTCCGAGAACCATCTAAGATCTAAAAATAGCATTGCTGAACGAGTGGGACCAATTACTACAGGAACTCATAAACTCATGGCATAAAAATACGTGCATTAAATCACGTGTAAAATCAGCATAAAATCACGTTATCAGTACAAAGTCACGGGCAAACATCAAATCACGTTGCGAGGCCTATGTATCTGTAAGAGGGGACCATACCACCAATTATCCCATTTTAAAACTTTTTACGTATTTCACTCGGTGTGTGTGTGCGTATCAGTGAGTCATCAAATTTTTGATTGTTAATTTAACCAACTTCCCATCAAGCTAGAGCTCTGAAACTTTGGGAATCGTTCTTACTCGCCTAACAATGCAATATTTAGACATTTCTAACAAGTTTCAACTAATATTTCAATATTTTTTTTTTAATATTGCAGTAAAACCCAATTACTTGGCGTGATTTCAAAAATTGCCAAACTTGGCGATTTTTTGCCTGAACGTTAAGTCCGCGATGCGGAACAGGGTAGCCACATTTGGCAAAATACAGCCAAATTTTTCCTATCGCCAAAGGTGGTTGGGATAAACTGTATTCCAACCATTTAATTTACCGAATGAATTAATTAATTTTAGTTAGTCTTAACGTTTTAATGTATTTCACTTGGTGTGTGTCTTTCTGTGTGTGCATCAGTGTGTCATCAAATTTTTGATTGTTAATTTAACCAACTTCCCATCTAACTGGAGCTCTGAAACCTTGGGAATCATTCTTACTCGCCTTACAATGCAATATTTAGACATTTGTGACAAGTTTTAACTAATATTTCAGTATTTTTTTTAAAATAAACTTTGCCACCATGTAAAAATGTAGTTTTTAAAAACATTGGTTTTTATCTCGAATTATTTTAGATCTATTCTGCAACTGTTTTTTCATAGATTGCGACTCCGAAAAGTGTTGTGCACGATCATGCGTGTGTGTTATAACTGTTGAATTGTTTTTTTTTTTTTTTTTTTTTTTTTGTTATATCAACTCTATGTAAAATAAGCCAAATTTCATTAAAATATGTCCCGTAGTTTTAGAGATAATCGACGAAATCAGAAATTTCTTTTAATTTTGAACACCAGTATAGATTAACATATAAACATTTGCAGAAAGTGCTTGATACAAATATTATGTACGTTTTTTACAAGCACAAATTTTGTTCTGCTAGATTGTGATGCAAAACAAATACTTTGCTCTTAGATTTCAGGCAACTAATCCTATAAAAACTATAAGAAAAGAACTATATAAGTTGTAAAGTAATAACGCAAATATATTGTAATATATTGTAAAGTAATATATTATGTAAAAATATATATAAAACACGGATCTTAGAATACATCACTTTGTACAAAGAAATCCTCTACCCTACCTAGTGCGCGAATGATCTTCCAAAACCCCAGTTGGGAAAGTTCCCCCAAAAGAGCAAGTAGCGCCATCTGGCTATCGTTTAAGACTATAGGAAATGTACTGTTAGATTATGGTGTTGCAATTGTAAGTTCATACGATTTATCATGAAAATCAAATTTGAAACGAAGTGCAAATTTAAGTAAAACATTAAGAACTTGAAAAATTCTATTTTGTAAAAGAATTGACAAAAGCAGATTATAAGTGAAATTTATTTGACATCCTTTCAAGAATTAATATTTCTGATACTTTCCCTTCTGTATTCTTCCCCTTTGATACATTCTGCCTCTCTTTCCATTCTTTTTTCCCACTTTGTTGAAAACACTTCACCTATTAATAGTATAAATATAATCGTCTTAGTTCATTTTTAAAAAGCTTTACTTTTTTAATTAAAAATTGTACAATAAATATGCATTTGAAAAAATAAAAGAGTCCGAGAAGTTTGAAAAACAACAGAACTAACACTGCTACGAAGAAGTATGCATGAGGCAAACCCAGCAAGTATAAAGTATAAAGCAAGTGTGTTTGGTATAAAGCTCTCTCTTTCGAATTCAGCGACTCTGGCTTCTGTAAACAAATCCATTAGCCATAGCCCTCGTCCGTATTAGTTCTTTTTTTTTTTTTTTGCTTCGCCGTAAAAAGGACAACAGTAACAAGAGAGTAACAAATTGTTGTGAAATTTCACATGCCACTTGGAAAATCCGTTAATGAAACTTATAATTTATTTAAAAAAGTGTATGGCAACTAATGTTTATAACATGCAAGTGTTTTTGGGTAATTTACGCGTTTTCAAGAGGGCCAAAAACATATCGATAGATATCGGGGGGGGGGGGGGCGATCAGTAATTTGGTTGAATTGTGATAGTCGGTTAAGTATTCGTGTGGTTGCTGAGACTGTAGGAATTAACAAAGAATCCGTTAGGCAAATTTTTACACCAGGACAACGTGTACCAGCTCATTCCTCCTCGTCTGTCAAGAGGCCAAGTACAAGATCCTAGTATAATATTATCCACCTTATTCGATGGATCTTGAGCCATGCGACTTCTGTCTGTTTCCTAAGGTGAAATCTGCATTAAAAGGAACACGATTCGAATTCTTTGAAGTCGTTAAATAGAAAGTGGCATGCGACCTAAAGGAGCTGTCGGATGAAGACTTCCAGCATAGTTTCATGCAATGGAAATACACATGGAGCGTTATAGCGATGGATGAGGGGTGTGTATTGAAGGTGTTTAGAAGTAAATATATACGGTTACTTTCTAGTAAATATGTACGGTTACTTTTTTTTCACTTAACTCACGAGGCACCCATTTGGAATTTTTATCGACCAATCATAGTAACGACGGAAAATATACCACACAATAAATATTATTAAATGAAAAGAATTGAAAAAGAATGGGCGAGTCTACGGACATAGTAAGAGTAGTAAATGACAATTCAACAGTGAAACTGGTACCTTATTAATAATTCTAAGAATTACATTATAAATGTTAAGCGCAACAAACATTATTGTTTGATTTTATAAACCTGACCTGTGCAGCAAAACTTAGCGAAAAAATAAATTTTTTGGGAATTAGAATTACGATATCCCTTTATTTTAATCACATTAGAAATCATTTAGAATATTTAACATTTTAAGAAATAAAAATGTTAAATAGTAAATCTTAATACATAAAATGCAGAATAAACATCTGACTTTCCAAATTTCGAGAAAGAAACCACTTTAAGAATGGTGATAGAAACTAATCTTCTTACATACAGAAAGAACATTTAATCGTCACTTTAAGTGGTCATCTGTATTTGCAGTTTTAATTTTTTTTTTTTTTTTTTTTTTTCCAAAACAAATTCTAATTTTCACTGGAATTAAGAACATTTCAAATCTGAAGATCTAAACTGAAATGAAATGAAAGAAATCGAATAAATATGGAGCGTTTTTCAATTCTTCATCTGTAGAGAGTTAGGAAGTTAAAAAATGATTGAATTTCCGAAAGCATACAATTAAAAGCCTATGATCCAGAAATAATTTTGACAAAGAAGAATACAAAACACCCAATTACCCAAGCGGAGATCCTTTATTCCGCTTTAAAATGTTTCTTTCACTTCAATTACATTGATGTAAACTTCCTCTGAAGCATAAGTAAAACGGTCAGTAATTTATAAAACAAAGAAAATAAAAATGTTATTTTCGGTGTTTATTTTATTTTCTTCCTCGAATATAACTAAGAAAGAACAGAAAAATCTGTTTTTCAGATGAATGCTTTTATTTTGCGCAATATTCATTTTGCTGAGACAATGGGAATTCGTTCCGATTAGCTTTTTATCAGTTTCAATTTTAAATGCTCCCACGAGTGCTGAATTTGTATACTTCTGAATTGGATTCGAGATAAAAGGGAATTTCTCATTTATTTAGCCTTTTTGTAGCTTTCGATAGAAAGAAGAATAGATAGAAGTTAGAATTAATAAATAGAAGTTAATTTCAGAAAAAATAACATTCCTAAGAGATTATTATTAATAATGCATTTCAATACCTTTAGTGTAAAATGTATTTATTTACAAATTGCTAAGTTAACTAATTTAACTGAAATGCGTGAGGAATTCAAACAGAAACCCCGTGTTGATTTGGGAAAATATTTCAATTATTTTAAATTAATATGAATTAATTAAATTAATTAAATTAATATGAATTTCAATTAGTTTAATTTATTATTGCGTGTCACCACTAAAAAAAATGCAATACCCCGTTTGTCAACACTGCCAATGACGGGTTTCAAAATTGTTTTAGAACTGCATAAAGTTTTCTTAACATAATGCTTATTACAACATACATATACATTTTAATAATTTTCTCTCTATGATTTTCCATCTTATTTCATGAAATTACCGAAATATTTCACTGATGTTTTCATAAATCTCTCTCGCTACCATCATGACACATCGCATTTCATTATGTGATAGAAACATGTATAAAACACGCTTCTGACACATATTTTGGCTTTCCATAATTCCACTGTTTACTTCATCTAGCACTTTAACGACTGCACTTTCATTACTGCTTTTGCTTCCAATCTTAGTTGAAAATCTCGAGCTATAAATATTGACTTTAATTAAAGACACTTAAGGACAAACCAAAATGCTCTATATTCACTGATGAATAATTAAATTTGTTCTCTCAAATCTCAATTAATTTATCAATTCAAAATTAAAATTCCGTAATAAATTCTTAGCTTACCAATTCACTCGTTTGACGGAATCTCTTCTGACAAACACCTGGGTTTTTTTTCAGTACTTCAAATAAAACGTCACAAAACTTTCTCGCTTTTGCTGCAATTCGTTCTTTTCTCCTATGGGCGGCTTCTCTAAGAGAGCTTTTCTTTTTGAGTGGCGCCGAATTAAAATTGAAACATTAAATTTTACCACAATAATAACTATTCCAGATCTTTATTTATTTACAGTTAGTTATTAGTGTCATATAGCTGCTTAGTGGGCTTATAAATAAATAATCAATTGTGTCTTATAATATTGAACAATTATCCGTTTATATCAACGAATTCATTATGTAGTGTATGTTTATAAAATAGATTTAAAATAAATTAAATCATTTTTTTTCCAAATAATAACATACGTCAAATTTCGACTATTTTGATTCTCCACTTCATTCAAACTTTTTTTCTATTTATTAAACTAAATTAATAGTGATAAGCAACACCCAACAAAACGTTCGAGTGCATGCCACCGATGGTACTCGTCACCTGATGGAACATCTAACTTTGAGCTATCTCAGTAAGAATTATCTCAGCCACCTAACTTCATGCGCTCATGAACTCATTTCTGTCATTGATCATCTGGAGATTTCAATACAGTTATTTGTTTTCTCCAAGATTGCAAAGTGATAAGTTTTTGTACCCGTTACTTCGGTCATGGTGAGCATATCTACGAATGCTACGTTACCAGCATCTTATAAGAAACTAACGATAGCTTATTAGGAAAGAATTTTTCATCGTAGTTGTTACAATTCACCATGGTATGTTTTCAAGTTCTTGTACACAAATGAACAACTTCAAATAAGATCAGATATTTGGAATATTCGAAACGTGCTTCTCATTTCGAGCACTATGTATCTCAATTTGACAATCACTATACCCCGACAAAATAGAGAAGGCTGTATTATATATGGAAAAGGGGGATCATAACCATGAAAAAGGTTGGACCTACACGGAATGTAATTAGTTTCCCTTTCACCACTCACTGGTGATTAAATTGTGGCAATCCACTATCCACCATCTGAGGGCCTTCATTAGGTTACAGGCTCCCTACAATTTCTCAAATATTAAATACCAGTTTTATTGCTTTCACTTTTACTAGAGAATACATTTAAGATGATTCTCTTCCTTTATCTAAAGAATTCGACCATAAATTCAACTAACGGATTTATTAAACTTAAAATCTGCTGTAGAAGCAGTTAGAAATTTGTAACTAGAATCACTCACATCATATCTAATCTACTTTCAAGGACACTTCCGTGATCCTCAAAGGATCGCTGCACTTGTCAACATAAAAGACAATAATTGTGTAGAATTGTATGCCAGAAAACATGAATTATTATCCAACCTCCATATAACTTTCCATTGGTTGTTATCACTAAGTGCAGACTTTTCAGATAACCTTGAAGAAACCTCTATCTTCAGACATTAACTGCTCCAGATCCATAAAATACACAATCGCCTTAGATCAAATCGCTACATAAAGGCATAAAAATTAACTCTGACAATACAATTCTACCGAATGAAGAAATTTCTTGTATACAGTGTTGACACCAAATCATATTCAAAAGCCAATAACCATTTTCCTGTAAATTTTAAGCTTGACATAGTCCAGCACATTTACTTATTACTACTGGATATTTTATAGCCTTTAGGTACATAATTTAACAGCTTCTGTCAATCGAGCAAATGAGACTATCTAATACATTTTCTGTTTTATTCATGAACTCAACAACGTACAAGATTGTGAAAATAGGCAAGCGCCAATGGTAGTTGCTCGTCAGCATCATCGAAATGACGGCTCTACCACACCAAAATATATTAAGAAGCATGATACAAAATCATGAGATACAGCTATATACATGACATGTCCCAACAGAGTCATTGTTCAACACAGGACGTAATGCAGATTCTTTCATACCACATACGGTATCTTCAATTATTGTACATACTAGGTGAAGGCCGGCTTCACTGCTTTATCTACTGCTACCTTCATTCTTCCCTCTTACCGATAAAGGCATCTGAAGCTATATGGTATACATTTACTATAGTTGCAAGTAGACTAGTGTCTCGTATTTTTAGTGAAAAGTTTCAATTCAGTTTTACAAGTGCATGTGTATCACGACTTTTTGTGAAAGATATAGATCCAGGGCTTCTAAGTTAATTTTATTTTATATCTACACCTATTACTAATCATTAGGTACAATCTAAAAGATAACACCTTACCTCAAGCGTTATCATGTCAATGATATGTTGACAAAATCATATGCTAGTTTTTATATGACGCTTTTCTAATGTCATTTACCAACGTGATACCACATGGTATGTATATGTGATAACCTACATAAAAACTTTCTTTATACATTTTAGATTTTACTTTTTTACTAACGCTTGTTAACTGCAACTACAATCATCACTTTCAAAAATACATTGGTGTGGTTATTCTTTCCCGAGACTCAGTCAGTTTCGAAATTGATGGATTTTCGCACTCTCTTTATTCTACCCTTATTGCTATACCCATAGTCTCTTTCGCCGTCTTGTGATCAGGAAAACTGTCGCTTTTCTATCGTTGTAAAAATGAATGCCCTACAATAAAACTTTTGTTAACCAATGGACTGTTTCTGCTCATTCTACAACTGGAATGTGAAGCGTACTTCGAGATAATTTTACATACACACACACATAACACATCGATCAATAATTCCCGAGTCTAACATTGAAAACAACATTTTTTTTGCGAAATTTTTTTTTATTCATCAACAAAACACCTTTTGTTAATCACCTTTTAGGATGATACAATCGTTCCAACGCTTTTCCAAAACTTTTTTTTTTTTTTTTTTTTTCCGCAAGAAATCTTTTTTATTGCGAGTAAATAGCAATAAACAGCTTTCTGAATCATCGACTCGTTGCTGTTTTAAAGCAATCGCGGCACCCACTTGAAAAAAAACCTTTTTCACTTCACTTCAAAAAACCTTTTTCCTGGTCCGATCGACTTAAAATTTTGACACGTTTCAAGCAAAGGTTCGTACTCTAGAAAGACCTGGTTACTGATTTACTACGAGCTCCATCTCTGGGTTAGTCTTTGGAGTTATTGATCGATGTATTATATATATATACTTAGCCGCCTTAGTAAACATCAAAATTACAATTCACAAAACAGCACATCCCTTACAAGTTAATGATATCAATTATAATTCATATATTAATGTCTAAGAAACTACATAATTAAGGAAACCAATAAAAAACTAAAGTAAAATTAGAATAACTCACATAAAAAGTATTATAATTTTATTTAAATATTCTAAAAGTTTAAAGCAAAACAAAAATATATTAAGTAACTGAAAATTGATAAGAGAATGCCGAGTGAAAGAAAAGCAAAAATTTAGAATTATGGAAATAATAATATTCCACATTGTAATTAATACTATTCCATACTTTGAAATGAAATAATGTGTGCGTATAACGTTATTACTGATAAAATTATCACACTTCAACGAATTGTATAATAGTAAAATATGTTAACAAAAACCAAATATGAGCAAAATTCAGAAAATGAGCAGCAGAAAAGAGAACAAAATAAACATAGTTCCAATATTAATCAAATTCAAATAAACAGCAAAAATATACATAAGTAGATAGCTAAGAAAATAGTAAAAAAGCACACAAAAATCTAAATCCATATTAATTATACAAAAATATTTAAAACAATTTAATTAAACAAAAATACTCATTCATAAGACATAATGTAAAAAATTCATAGTGTAGAATCTTTTTGAAGACAACTATCAATAGCTGAAATTAATAATTATGAATCCATATAAATGTAAGATGAGGAAACCATGTCTCTTTGATGGTGACAACTCGTCACGGCAAGTATCAATTTGGTAACAAATGGTTTAGTAGTTAATAGATGGCACCACTCTGCCTTCACAATACCATCTTTCTTCAAACACAGGTACCTTTTGAACCGATATCTATATACGCTTTGAAAACATAAACAGTGAATATATTTTGGGACACTAAAAGGGCAAATAATTAACTCTAAATAATTAAGATTTTACTCCTACTTTGAAATGTGTGATCACTAAAAGAACAAATAATCATTTTGAAATACATCGTATTGTTTATTTTAAATGCCAATATTTCAAAATCTTTTAAGACTAAAAATAAAAAAGCAAAAAAAAAAAAAAAAAAACCTTCATTGTTTCTAAAGGAAACTAGATACAAAGGAATTTATGCTCAGAACCTTTCACAGAAACCATTAATTAACAATTAATATAAAAAAATAATCATACCAACTAAGAATATCACTTTGCTTACTTTGCAGAATTTTATCAAAAGTTTTGATTATAGTCTTGATGTTAAATTTATACCAAAGAATATTGAAGAAAGATGTGTATTAATTAGACGATATTTGTTTTAAATTTATATTACTATGTTTAATTATGTACGTGTGATGCAAACGATTTTTTGTTGAAAAAGAATTGCTTTATATTATTTTAAATTTATTTTTTCATAGAAGAGAAACAGAATATATAATTTTTAACTGATATGTACTTATTTTAGTCCGTTCTAAAAAGTGAATACAATTATTCAATATAGAAGTGTTTGATAATTATGGTTTTTTTAACCAACGCCAACAAGCGTGAAAATTATGAACTTCTTTTACTAACAGGGGGCGAGTGGAGGGTTGGATACTATTCAGATTATATCACCGTTATGTATTAAATATTCAGGGTAAAAATATTTGGCAATTGAAAATGAAAAAAAAAATTATTTGTTCTCAAATACATATATATATATATATATATATATGTATAAATTCTGGTTCGTTTTTAAAATAATTCTTAATATTCTAGGAAACATTTCATTTAGTATAAGCTCTTAAAAACTGTGACAAAGCTCTGAAACATAAAATGTAACGCATAAAATATTTAATAAAAAGTTTTATTTTTCAAAACACTGAAAAGTGTGTTAGGAATTTTAGAATACGACGAAAAATATTCGATTAAAGAAAGCAGAAGGAAAAAAAAACTTACTCAACTTTTTTTTAAAAATAAAAAAAAATTGAAATTTTTTTTCTTGAAGATTATTTTCTATTTCACCCATCGTACGATGCACATTCTAATTTACTAACAGCTGAAGAATTTAAATTCCAAGTATCTAAATTGAATTGAAATGAAAGAAATCGAAAAATTAGCCTTTTTTCACTTCAGTTTTCCATATCGAAAGAAAGAATATTAAAAACTGATTGAATTTTTAACGAAGCAACTACTAGAAACGTATGATGCAAATAATAAAAAAAGAAAAAAGTATAAAATTGACTACCGATATCAATCCTTATAATTTCACTTTTTTAAATCCAATTATATTTTTGCTCCTTTTCTCTTGATGTAACATTTTCCTAAAACATAAGCAAAGGGTTCAGTTGTAAAAAAAGGCAAAAATAAAAACATTTCCAGCTTTCATTTCTTTTTTCTCCTTTGAATGTATAATTTGAGAAAAAGATCTGAAATAAAGGCAAAATTCTCATGAATACTTTTACTTTGACTTTATTCTTTTGTTTTAGAAATGAAAATCAATTGCAATTACTTTGTTATTGATTCTTATTTTTTTGGTTCGATATCAAAGATACTAAAATGTATTTCAACATATTGATTTCTGAAGGAAATAAATTTTACTTCTTCATTTTTAATATTGTTTTTATGTAAATAAGAAAATTTTTTAACAAATGCATTTTTCATTAAATCCTTCGATTATAAAATATTTAATAATTTGTTGTTCTTTTTTTACATACAGAATGATTATATATAAATTATATAGGAAATTACTTTTACGACGCTTTTACAAAACGAATGTTATAAATCTTATTTATTTCTTCCTTTAGAGTCTGATAAAATTAAAACACCCTTTGAAAATTTGTTTACGCTTCTCTATTTTGCATACCACTACCTCAATGACGAATTCTATAACATAAGAAACTATTATTTCATATTTAAGTGCTTTAGTTACTTTTAAATGTTATTTAACAATTCTTTTTTATATCAATGGCATTCTCAATCAGGAATACACAAATAATACAAACGCACAAACAAACAATATGATCTTCCTTCCTTTAAAAAACAAATATTTTTCTTACTGGCTATTGGATAATAAGCTTTTATAATTTGTAATCCCTCCTGAAACGGAATTTTAACTAATTTTATGATCAGATTTCTCAACACGCAATTATGAAAAACATTCTCATTTGTAACTAACTTTTTGGAAAACGATTCGCAAAATCCTGTACTATAATCACATTTTTACAAATTTTCCAATGTATGGAATTGCGGAACTTTTATGGGGCACTTTATCACTGTTTATACTACACTCGAAATTATCGTGATAGTGGTAGTGATTCACAATGCTCCACAATCATGGAGCAGTGGTTCTTAATTTTGGATGGTCCTTGTTAACCTCTTTGAATTCACAAATAAAGGAACCGCAGAGAACATTGTACGCATAAACCTTAGAAATATCACCGGTTCATACAAGAGGAAAATGTACTTTATTTCTCTTTCTAGTGACCCATCACCCTTTCTAGTGACTCGTTTAAATAAGTTTCTGACCAAGTTTGACACACACCTCTCAGACACTCTTTTTACAGGTATATATATATATATGTACACAACAGATACACACACACACATATCCTATATGAAAACTTAATTCTACATTATCAAGAAAAAAAACTAACTTATATTTGTAGATGTACTTTTCCAATCTCTCTTTTTTCTTCAAGGAAAGATAGTTTTTGTTAAATGTTAAATGCGCAATTACATTTGATTTAATATGACAAACCAATAGTTTTTGCAATAAATGTTAGTCTTATTATTTGAGTAATATTCTCAAATAATAATTATTATACTCATCTTTTCATCGAAGCATCTTCTCCCTCTTCGAAACGAATCATCTGGCCCCTTTGAAATTTCTAATTCTAAATTTATAACTTAAGGAATAATAAAATCAGTCTCAGAGACGAAACTACCGTATATCAATAATGAACTTCCTTTTAGATGGAACTCAGAGTGGGTCACATTCTCTTTACAGATTTAATCGAATTTCTTTCTTAATTTTATAATAGAATTTATTCATTTATTTATATGATATTATATAAATTTAGAGTAAATTCTATTAAGGCATTAAAAATAATATGTCTTCGACGAACAGTATTGTCCAAATCGCTAATATAGACCTTTTGTATCATATTTTTGTTTTGTCACTCCTTTAAAAAAACTGTTATGAAAGTCAAGGTATTTGTCAAGATTAATTTCTAGACGAATATTAATCTTGTGCTAGAGCAATGGTTTTAGAATTATTGGAGAAAAATTATTTTTAATTTATCACCGAAGAAAGAAATCTAGTCCAGTGAGACCATCAGAACGGGAGAGTTGATTTAAAGTTCATGTAAACGGTATAGGGAGGTCACAAATAGCATGAATGCGAATAGAACGGGGTCTTGTAATTCTTAGAGTGTACTTAAAGTAACTGAGACTCTAAAATGCCTCAAATTTTGTTTTTTTTATGCTAAAAATAGAAGGTGCTTTGTTGATTCAGTAGATGTAACATTTATGAGAATTTAATGAATCAAATGTTCGAATATTGAATTTCAAAATTATAAACACTCGTTCCATGCCCTTCAAAAATATATCTACATTTACGTTTTTCTCAATATGTGGTATTTTAGAACTCGAGTACAGTGTCTTCAAAATCTGCTTCCTCTATAGTGCTGACATTTTTCACATTATTAAAATTAGATTATTCTGAAAATAGTTTGAACATAACTTTTTTCTTATAAACACTCACAGTTTTAGTTTTGGTATATATTTGTATAAAAATAAGAGAAATAGGAATCAAAATTTAAATTGTTCAAAAATTTAAAGAATTTAGCTTGTGCAGTTATAATTATATTCGGTGTATAGAATATTACCTTTATAAATACAGAGTGGTTATAATTAAAGTTATCCTATTCAGACCCCTCTAGAACTCGAAAGACATAATGAATTTTGAGGACACTTGGTATTTAAATTATCTGGACCCATGTTGAAACAATTTCTGTAATAACAAATAATATAAAAAAATTTAATTCAAATCCTACTTAAGTCAAAAAACATTTTATTTTATTTACTTTTTATTAAATAATTACATTTAATATAAATATGTATATACGTACATATGACAGAATCACAATATTAAGTGACAAAAGAATTTTTTTTTGCAGCGATCTACACGCTTCGTCACTGACGGTATTTATTCCTAAATTTATATCCTGCTAAGTATTTTATATAAGAGAAATTTTTTTTCTCCCACATAAAACTAAAATTAATTTTTTGAAAATCAAATACAAAAACTTTATGCTCCGACGAGATTCGATCCGAAGGCATGAAGCTCCTACGCTGACTCTCTACCAACTTTGCCATTGTAAAACAAATCCCATACTAGAAGGATTGGTTTGTTTCTTAATTCATCCGGTAAAATAAATGGTTGGAAGCAGTTTATCCCAACCACCCTTGTCGACAAGAATTATTTGGCGGTATTTTGACAAATGTGGTGCCCTGGTCATCTAAGCGGACTTAACATTCAGCCAAAAACAATCACCAAGTTTGGCAATTTTTGAAATCGCGCCAAGTGGTTGGGCTAAACTATATTTTTACCAATTAAATTTAATTAAATGAATTAATATTTGAAAAACTGTATTAGCATCTAGTTTCATCCACTACAAGTTTAAAAAAATGTATTTGATCTTGAGTGGATGAATAAAAAGCAATTTATGAACGATTGAAAATTTTAACAAGATATATATAGAGAGAGTGTGAACTAATAGTAGGAATTTAAAAATAGTTCAAATTTAAACCACCAGGGAAAATGTGACGCCAAACGAAGAACAAAAATCTGATAGAATCATTAAAAAATTTTCAGTCACTGATTGTGCTCAATATGTGCTTCATTGACATTAATTACGTGTCGAAAGCACATTATAGCGTGCTCAGTGGTAGCACGAAGAAACTGTTGAGGGATTCCAGTAACAAAGCGCATAATCCTCGCTTTCAACTCAGATAAAGTCATGATTCCTATTCCATAAACACGGTCTTTTAGCAATCTCTAAAACAAGAAAACACAGGGATTTAAGTCGGCTGAATGAGAAGGTCATGCATCCGGTAATGCTCTGGAAATTACACAATTCTGGCCAAAGTAAGATCGAAGTAGCTCTTTGACGGCACCCAAAGGGTAGTTTCTCCACCTTGAACGATAATAGTTGACTATAAGCATTGCCGTTCCTGAAGTAGGAATTACCTGCTGTCCAAGGAGTTCACTGTACCATGCACTCATGACAGAGCCCATTTTAGGACCTTTACGAGTAAAGTCTTAAGAAAAACGGTCCAAAGAAAAATTCAGTAGTAAATCCACATCATGCAGTCACGTAATCAGAACTCAGTGGTTGTTGGGGCAGGATATTAGGGGGTGGAGCACCCCATATGCGACTATTTTGATTATTCATAGCTCCAGTTAAAGAAAAGTGCACTTCTTTTGACCATAAAAAATTTCAAGGCCACCTGTCTTCATCTTCCATTCTCGCCAAAAATCGGCAAGCAAAATCAGAGTTTATTTGGTGGTCTTGATGACGCGGCATTTACACTACGCGTATCTTATACGGATACTATTTTAAAATGAATCGCAGAATTTTTCGTATTGTCGACCGCGGAATCCTCAACTTTCTTGACACCGATCAAGAGCTTGCTGAAAAATAGCTGAAACTGGAGGCTCTTTCAACCACAGAAGCAGCTACTTCTTCGACAATTTTATTCTCAATCGGTTTCTGCTCCCTTCTTGGGAGTACACTCAAGTCTTCAGTATCTTCAAATTTCATAATTATCTTCAAATCATTCTTAGACATAGGCCCTTTTAATGATGATCCCTAAGCTACTGCTGCCGTTGGCCATTTTGATAAAACAGTTTAACCAGTAAAGCTCGATCTTTTTTCTGTAAGGACATGTTAACGATAGCAAAGGCATGAAGAATGATTTTCTGGTTCTGACTGCAAGTCTCTTTAAACGTTTGACAAGTTTGCATAAAGAATTTTTGAAAAACGCCAACTGGTCGTCAAATTGTTAACTATTTTTTTTATATTTGAGAAATCATTTTCCAAGGTCCATATAACGTATATACCAAGTTTCGTTAAAATTCTACAGGTAGAACGGGTTCTACAGGATTCTAAATAAAATCACTTTAATTATAACCATCCTGTACTTCACAATCTTTTTTTAAGTTATAAATTCAGATTTTATGCAAGTTTAAGGTAAATGCATATGCTTTTATATGTTGGTACTACTACTGATTATTTATTGCTCATACATAATTACCTGTGCTCATAAATGATATTTTCTTCGAATAAGCAGGTACCTAGAGGTTAAAATGTGACATTCATTACTTTTTATTTTAAAAAGTAAGGATTACTTAAACTTGGTATAAGTAAACAACATTTTTGCTGTCGATGACTTGTCAGTTACCTTAACAGATTCTTGTGTCACAAAATGCTTAACTAAGGCCAATATCATAAGCATGGAAAAAAGTTCTCAGGTTTAAATGAAGCATATATGGTCTCTCTGGGAGCGCAAGGGAACCTTATTTATATTGTCACATTAGATAATTTTGACACGTTGTTCAGTGTGTATTTTTCCAGCATTAAAATCTGGAAACCTGATTTTCAAATTCTGATATAAAAATTTCTTTTTAAAATAATTATTTTGACAAAGGTTATTCGACTACATACTGGGTCTTATCCTATCACTACGTGATTTTACTCGTAGGTAAATTTTCTGACACTAATGTCACCATTTTTTATTTTAAATTTTCTGTAGAAACGCAGAGCCAAATTAGCGATCCATGACCGATATGGCAAATTTTTTTCAAATTTGCGAAGGGCACGGACACTAATGTCAGTGGTAGAGCACCCAATTTGAAGAGATTCTCTCTCTTAAAGAATCATAAATACACACTTCGTGTCTAATACTAGAAATCAAATCAGTACTTAGTGTCGAATCTTTAACTTACCTTAGAACTTAGGCTCTCAGCTACAAAATGAAAGAGTACGATTAAAAATAAATATCTCTACTCCACACTATGTCCGGTCTCAGCAATAAAACCATCAGTCTCTGGTTCTCTTCTCTCCTCAATAAAAGGTAAGAGGACTTTAACCTGTTCTAATATAGTAAATAACAAGATTCCTAGATTTGATAAATTAATATTTGATTAGACTGAATATCTGCATATTTTCTCGAGTATCCAAGTCTCAATTCTTAATCGTTATCATTTTCTATTAATTTAAAGAAACAATGAAAGATCACATAATCTTAAAATGTTAATATTTAATTCTTAATTTTTGTATTCAGAGGCCCGGGCACTTCTAGCGTTTCATTAGTCAAGAAGGACAGATCTCCAACAGTTTCTACAACCTGTATTTCCAGAACCAGCAGCAGTGGATATTCATTTCAATTCTCTCCAATGACTGGGCCTCCCCAAAAAATAAAAAAATGGAAGAAAATAAAGAGAAACGAGAAATCTGCAAACATTGCTACATCATACCTCAATAAATTTAAAGTACGAATTGAAATTACTAAGACCAAAAAAACTATTAACTAAAGAGATTATCCCCATCAGAAGGAAGTAGGAATTAAAAAATAGGTATGTCAAAAGAAAAAAACTGGGAGAACCACAAAGGGAAAAGGTAAGAATAGGATGTTTACAAAGAATTAAGACGGGCGAGGAGACAGAAGACTGGTTGTCTTCAACCCACAGTGAATATAGTGGTGAATCATGCATGTATTACGACCAACTTATTAATGGCATGGTAGCTACAGATTGATGGTTATTTTGCACCATTAGTAAAGATTACGTCCATGATGCCTTCAGCATAATTGACTCCGATTGCGAAGAGAGACTGACATCCCAAATCGGATTGAATTAACATGATTTCTCCATACAATTTTTAATTTTGTTTCTATAAGTTTAAAAATTGAGTGAAATATTTAAAAACTTTAAAAATGAAATATTGTTTGAAACTTTTATATTTTTCCAGGGTAATCTATTATTTGCAGCTCCTTCCTCAAAAGTCGCACTTTTTTTGTTTTTTACTTAACTCAAATCAGTGATCCGGTAACAATAAATTTTATCAACACTAAAACAAATATTCATTAAACTTTATCTGTAGGATTAATGCTGTGATCTGTAATCTTTACTGTATTTTCTGTGGTAGATAGAATTATTTGTCCACTAAATAACGGTACCCGATCATCCCCCTCTTTTCCTTGCGTCAATATTTAACATCACTTATCATACCCTTTTTTCTCGTTCTCGTATGACTGATATTAAGTCATCATTATAAAGTGTGCCTTTGCTGCTGTTATCTCATGTTTACTATGGAAACTCCTCAAAAGACATATTTATCGGTAGAATAATTTGTCTTAAAATATTTTCAGGAACAAAGCACAGTAGAATGAAAGTAAGGATATTCATAAGTGTAATGAAAGAGAAACCAAATAAAAATAGAAAGAACACTTGGCTTTCATTAGTATTAGAATTTGACTTAAAAAAATCAAAATTAGTACTTATAATAATAAATGAGAATCTTTTTCGTTAACTATGTTAAATATATTTCTTATAATAATTAAAATAAAGTAAATCACAATTAACATAAAAATTAATATAACTCATACATTTCTATTTCTTATGTCACAAGTATTGATGAATAAGATTATTATATATTTATGCATTGTATATAAAATACAAACAGCATTCACTAAAAACAGTATGCATTTACTCTAGGAGGAAATAATGATATATAAATTAACAGAGAGAGAAAATGACACGTAACACATTGTTATTACGACACATAATAACTAATTAATAAGTGTCGTATTCTGACAAGTCATTTTACAAGCAAATTTAATCATCTTCATACATGCAAATTTAATTTGAAGGATGTATTCTCATTTTACAAAATAAAAACTTATAGCTACGCGAGCTTGTGCTTTTTCAGAGTATTCATTATTAATTTCTTTTATGCCATACTTTTCTCATGGGAATATCATTATTTTTGTTGTTGCATGTCAACACAATGTTGATCATTTCAATATACCTGCCATTCATCTAGTGATTTTTTTAGATACATCATATAAAGCAGAATATTTTTCTTTTAATAATTTTTGTCATATATAGATTCTTATTTCATTCATCTATGATATTAATTCATTTGGGATCGGTAAACTATATGCAATCTTCAACTTTATAGACACTCGGAACCCTTAAACCTATAAGGAATTTTGGGGGGAACCGCATCCCACCTATAAACAAGTAATAAAAAAAATTAAGTCAATTCCTACTTAGGTCAACAAAGAATTTTTTTTTATTTTATTTACTTTTTATTAAATAATTACAATCAATATAAATATGTATGTACATATGGCAGAATCACAATATAAAGTGGCAAAATAAATTTTTTTCCAACGATCTACACGCTTCCTCAATGACGTATTTATTCCTAAATTTATATCCTGCTAAATATCTTATAAAAGAGAATTTTTTTTCTCCTATATAAAACAAAAATTAATTACTTGAAAATCAAATAAAAAAATTTTATGCTTCGACAAGATTTGATCCGAAGGCCTGAAGATTCTACTTCGATGCCCTACCAACTTTGCCATTGCATGACTAAAGCCAAAGTAGAAACATTGCCTTGTTTCTTAATTCATCCGGTAAATTAAATGGTTGGAATGCAGTTATTACAACCCCCCCCCCTTGACAACAGGAATTATTGGGCGGTACTTTGACAAATGTGGCTACCCTGGGTCCGCTTCGCGGACTTAACGTTTAGCCAAAAAAATCGCCAAGTTCGGCAGTTTTAGAAATCGAGCCAAGCAATTGGGCTCAACTGCATTTTCACCAATTATAATTTAATTAATGAATTAATATTTGAAAAAAACTGTATTAACATCAAGTATCATGCACGAAAAGTTTAAAAAATGTATTTGAACTTGAGTGGATGAATAAAAAGTATTTTATGAACGATTGAAAATTTGAACAAGATATATATAGGGAGAGTGAGAGCTAATGGTAGGAAATTAAAAAGTACATTTTAAAATAATATTTAAAGTATATAGAGGTACTTTATCCAAACAGTTAAAGAAGAATAAAGGATTTTAATTTAATCATTTTAAGAGGTCTTTGGTCTCATAACACTTATCCGTGTATGCCAAAAAAAAACATTTTCTTATAAAACAAAGTAATTTAGTAATAAAATAAAGCAGACATTGGAAACTTTTTCCAAACTATATTCGTATATATTTACATATTGTGCAATATTTTGATGTAATTCAAAGGAATTCTTAAATAGGTATAATGGAAAATAAATTAGACATTTTTTCAAAATTGAGAAAATCAATGTTTCCCTGCGCGCAGGTTTCTGAAGTATAACATTGATCAAAATTTACAAAAGTACTGCTAACTAATAAAGCAAGCTCACTTTTTAAGTTATACATACTAGTTAAGAAAGTTAGGGAAAGAAATTCTTTTAATACAATTATTAAAAATGAGAAATTTTAAGAAAAAATCTTATTAAAATTCATATAAAAGATTTTGTATAAAATTTGATGTCTAAGTCATAAGGAAATACTTTTTGAAAACGTATACGAAATTTTAAACTGACATAATAAATAGTTTCTGAGAAATCCTGCATACAAGCTAATTTTGTTGTTGTTGTTGTTGTTCTAAGAAAAAGAAGTTAAATTTCAAAAATAACAAAAAAAAGATTACTAATAAAATAATGTACATTAAAAAAACCTGGATCATAAGTACTACTCCCAGTTAGATTATAATACTCCATTTCTTGAGCTATTTTAATTTGTTTTGGCCTTACGAATTTCAAAGCAATGTTCGGTTGCTCGCTTCTTAGCAGTGGAAAAACACACTTTGCCAACACTTACACATTTAATATATTTTTCATCTTGATCTTCACATCTAAAGCAAGCATCAAATCAACTTGGCTTTTATAACCATCATTATATTCACATTATATATTCATAAATGCAGCTATTTTAGGGACAGTTAAACCCGATCGTATAAATTTTGTATTTCCAAATTAATGAATTCTGTAACACATTTACGATTTGAGTTTTACCTCCTAAACATCTTCATAACACTACTTCAAATGTGATAAATCCTTAAGGACTGGTTTAATTGCTTCAGAAACTGATTTTGGTAAAGTGTTCGTATGTTTAATGTCCTCACATTTGTTATTAAACACAGAAAGATTATAATTAACACTAATTGTTACTGTCTTTAGGGTAGAATCAATATTTTGGTTCATCATCTGTATTAGCTGTATGATCCCATTCAGCGCAGATAGCTTGCCTCATCTCGTTGATATTTTAGGTTTTTGCAAGGTTAGCGTTACGTAACAGGTTGTCTATTTATGACAGTATCTGTTAGGCGAACACTTCCACCAGTTTTTTTTCCCATCAGACAGCATCTTTTTTACCCAACGAGGCTTTCAATACCCTCAAGGTCTATCTATTCACTTTTGGATGTTCAAATTCTATTTTTTAATGTAACGCTGTCACCATATGGCTTTTTTCTTACAATAGACAAAATGTTTTTCAATCGTCATTCTTTATGTATGTATTGTTGATACTTCAAACCATATTTATGTTCTTATCTAAAAAATCATTCTTTGTATTCTACTGATTTCCATTTGTTCAGAAATTCCGAGTGTTATTTTACAAAAGTTCTGGTGTTTAGCCAAAAAAGCACTATATTTGGGCCTTTACTGTGGCCCCTGTTAAAAGTTGTATCCTTTGGAATGCGAAAACATGACTTAAATATCAAGGACTTTTCCACAGCTAGCTCCAATCAGAATACACAATCCGACAGAGATGTACGGTGTGGTGTCTACCCAGTCTTATCACCATTAACTGCGACAGAATTCGCAGTGCCGTCAATAATTTTTTTCTTCATCCGCAGCTTTTTTCACTGATGCGTATGTAAGAATCTCACTCTGATGTATGCTATCATAAATTTCATTATACCAAATGCCTTCTGAGACACTGGCTTTAGCAAGCACATAATAACAAATTTAAAAAATTAAAAAGTTCTTTGCAAAGTTTTCAAAGAACAGATTAAGCCACCTAAGGTGCGCTTTCTTCGTAATTATTATTAAATTACTCCATTAAAAATCAGAATTAAAGTAAACGATTAAATATCGAGAAATGGACTATAATAAACTTTTAGAATATTAAATTTAAAGGAAACGGTAAATTTTTAAATTATGCGTGAATATATTTTAGCTAAGGCAAACGATAAATTATTTAATTGAATATTATATCAGCTACATATAATTTAAATAAATGCAATCGATAAATTATTAAATTGAATATTTTTAAGCTGAATGTAATTAAAATTGAAACAAACGATACAAAAGTGAAAAAAAACATGGTATGCCAAAAGTGATCCACCTTAAACAATAACCTCTTGGGTGGCTAATAATAGAAAATCAACTTTAAAATCATTTGCCCCTTAAATATTCAAAAAAGGAAGCCAAACTTAAAAGACGTAATTTGAAATTCTTGAGGCAAAAAAAGGCTTCCCTACAGCTTAAAATTCTGAATAATGTTATTTATTTTCAGTCAAAACTTCATTCCAGTTTACATATAATTTTAGGTAATATATAAATCAATAAATAAATAAATGCTTAATTTTTATATTTGTTTCACTTAAATTTAATAAAGTAATAGGGGGGAATTTATTACGACCTATTTTTGAAAATTGAGTTCATTTGTGTTGAAAGCAGATATCAGGCATTTATTACATACATTTTACTTCAATCCAATAAAAAATTCAGGAGAAATTTCTTATGAGATACTTTTGAAAATTAAGTTCGTAGCTGGTGAAAGAAGATATCAAAAATATTATACGCAAAAACAAGATAAATTTTAAAATGTGGTTAGGTCCGATATTTATAGTGTGTAGAAAGCAAAAGCCCCTTAGGTGGCTAATGGGGGAAAATGTCTCGAGAGAGGATAATCCTTGACCTTTGTATCTCATCCTATTACACACACATAGACCATTAATTAATTTCTACTACATTTTTGTTGTCAATCAACAAGAATTGAATTTCTGCAGAAACCCCATATTTTCTGCAACTTATTAAGAATGTTGATGACAATCCTACAATAGATTTATCTCTCGTTTCACAATGTAACGCATATATTTTTCTAATTCTGAGAATATTGAGCTAATATTAATTAATCTATAGCCCAGAAATCCATTACAAACGCCTTTTTCTAAAGATTAAGAAACATTCTGTGCACACCATTTTTATAAACATATTTAGCAGATATAAAAGTACATATTCAGCAAATGTACTTTTGGCGAAGTAAATGAAAAAACGACGCTGCCAGATTCAGGCTTGATTTCCTCATGTATTTAACACATCGATCAATAACTCCCGAGTCTAACATTGAAAAAAACATTTTTTTTTGCAAATTTTTTTTTATTCATCAACATAACACCTTTTGTTAATCACCTTTTAGGGTGATACAATCGTTCCAACACTTTTCCAAATCTTTTTTTTCTTTTTTTTTTTTCCCTTCCCCCCCAAAAAAAAAATTTTTTTTTTCCCGCAAGAAATCTTTTTTGTTGCGAGTAAATAGCGATAAACAGCTTTCTGATTCATCGACTCGTTGCTGTTTTTGTTCCATCGAAAGCAATCGCGGCACCCACTTGGAAAAAACCTTTTTCACTTCACTTCAAAAAACCTTTTTCCTGGTCGGATCGACTTAAAATTTTGACACGTTTCAAGCAAAGGTTCGTACTCTAGAAAGACCTGGTTACTGGTTTACTACGAGCGCCATCTCTGGGTTAGTCTCGGGAGTTATTGATCGATGTGTTATTGCTTTGAAATTGCAATTTTTTGTCTCTATCCAGATGATCATTTTTTCAAAAGACTATTCATACCAAAACTCTTTTTGAGACCGATCAAATCACGAAGAAATTCGACAGAGAAAGAAAATAAACAAACTCAGAAAAAGCAAAGTTAAAAGTTGAGTAGCTACTACGGTACATAATCATAATATTATTTTTTAATATTAAGTGTGGCTCTTCTACTAAAACTATTCGCAAAAGAGAATAATTTTTAGAAAATTTCTGTCAGCGGTCAAAAGTGGCAGTGGTAAGTTTCTGTTTACTTATCATCTAGAGTGGTTTATATACATACATATATATATATATATATATATATATATATATATATATATAGTTTTTTCTCTCTAACTCTGGAAATTTTGGTATTATCAGTATATTTTTGGTACGAAAAATATTCAAAATAGACAAGGCTCTAACATATATTGTTTTTTAAAAAAAAAAATTCTAAAATTTAAGGATCCAAAGAGCCCTTATCATAGAATTAATGCAATTTATTGATTAATGCCTTGAAAAATTAATGCAATGTTCATTAATGGCTGTTGCTCGTTAAATCTGTCGGGGCATAAAGGAGAGGGGTTCGTGGAAGGAGGAAGAGAGGGGGTTCCAGCTCAGGAACCGTGGCGGGGTGTGGAAGTTAGGTGAGGGGGTTCCAGCTAAGGTGTCATCCTCATCACTTGACCGAGGTTCAAAATTACGAGGTCTGTCACCAATAGTCCTCGTGTTGCTGCTAGTGCGACGTTAAAACAAACTAAACTTACTAATGGCATTAACTCGTGCTCCAGATGTAACTTAACTTTATATTATGTGCAGTGACCAGGGTACGCTTACATTTTTTACACAAATTGTCGCAGTATAACTATATCGATGTTATTTGCAGTAGCATTTCATATTCTACATACAATTTATTTCTATTTTTGCTTCTGTTATCACTTACGTTAAGAAAACTTTTCACGAATCTCACTACTCTACCTCGCGTTTCGATAATCGTGGTACGAACAAAGTAGTGAACGTGAATCTATTCTGTATATACATCGATGGAACAATTGAAAATCCGGACATGTAATATAACATGAACTATTCACGAAACTTCCCTTAACTAACATATTGGACTTCTTTCTGAATTTATATTTAAGTTTCCAGCTCCTTTCCAACCAAATGAAACGTGGGACGCAAATTAAGGGAGTTTTAGAAGTGGAGTGAATAGATTAATCAATTCGTGTAAAAGCGATAAAGAATTGCATTGAGGGAGAAAAAGTTAGAGTAATGGGAAAAGTGCAAGTGTAATGTGTGAGGGAGATTATTTGCGGATCCAAGTAATTTGTTGAGATTAGAACCAAAGGCTTGCGATAATAATCGCACGTGATTTATTATTTTGAAGATAGTAATATCAATGCCTTAAGATTTAATTTATATTGTTAATATTTTGGAAATTCGATGGAGATACACATAAGAAATTCATGATTATTAGTAATCATCTTCTAATTTGTTATTTATTTTTCTCAACATAATTTCATCAAAACACAATTTAATTTTCCTTTCGAAACAGGACGAAATTCGAAGACCTTTTATAAAACTGTATTTTAAAATTGTCAATAATCTTATTTTTTAATCGATTACACTTAATTTGTATGGAATGAATAGCTTCTGCAAAAAGTTGTATTATTCCTTTACAGAAGATACATTTTTACAAATTATAAAATCAAAAAATGATACTCAAGGATATAGTATTTCTATGAAATTCGTTACAATCTATCGGAAGGCCCAAAAGAAAGAAAACATTTCATATATTTATTTCGTTTTTAAATTTTTTGAACTCTAATATGGCAATTTTGGACTTCGTAGTCTTTCATATAGAACATCTTTGAAGCCAAAAAAATAGTTTTATAGTGAAGAGAGCATACGCCGGGTAGTCGAGTTAGAGATTTATAGCTTGCGAAAAGCAAGTGGAAAAATACCCAAGTTTCTTTGTGAAATAACGGAACCGTATTTAAGACGTTCCCCATACTTTAGCTTGGCAAAAGTTCCAAAATTACTTGGCTTTTCATGGAAATCTACAGTAATTCTTTTGTTTTTGTTTCATCATTATATATAATGAAACAATGTGTGTTATATGTAAATGATGATTATTGTTTCATCATTTACATATAACACACTAACCAAGATAAAAAAAATACACTAATAATATAGAATTTTTACAAAGCATATATACTTAACTTTCAAGACGAAAACTCATTAAGTTTTTAAGCTGCCTTTATTATCCAGTTATATGTATTATTCTATGATTTTAAACTTTGCTTACTTTATGTGGCGTTTTTTTCACCCATGAACCATAAAAGCTAAATTTTATTTACATTCAATTTCTCTGATAAAAAATCTAAATTTTTTAATAATAATTTAATTTAGAATATCTTAACTCATATTCAGTGTCAAAGAAAACAGTGGAACCGATAAAATAAAAACATGATGCAGTATTTGATACACAAGGAATTTTATAAAGTATTTCTCTTAAAAAGTAATACTATCAGATGATATCCAATGAATAATAAAATAATTCGTTAGGTAAAAACAAGATTTTTTTTTATATCCAACTTAACAACCTCCATTAAACACAAAAACAGTAATCCATCTTCTTTAAACAATAAAAAAATACAGTACATTGACGGGCATTTTCTTTTCCTTTAGGGAAGCATTCAATACCTAGAAAGCTCTTTAAACTTAATGACATAAAAGTAAAACACTAAAAAGACATTCTCTCAATTTAAACATACATTGTAACATTTTTAAAACCTTGTGTCGAAAAACTACTGGTAGGTATTTTTTGTAGATTTTTTTTTGTTTCCCTAGTGAAACCAATCGATCAGTATTTCAAAGTCGACAACCGGACACGACAAATACACTCTATATAAATTGAACCTTCTAGTGACATCCCTATCATATAGTGGGAATCTTCTTCCAGTTTATATTGATGCTCACTCATCTGGTAACAGATCGGATCGTTCCATTCTCAGTATAAAATTCACGCCTCCCCCTCCGTCGTTACCACGGTGCCCATCACAGGAATGTGCCTCTTCCGGAGATAACGCGTGTCCGGCTTTATCTGGCCTAAACCGGATATAAAGAGATAGAAAAGTGATGTATATTGACCACATCATGGTAGAATTTATGGATTAGTCATTCCTTTCATGTTCCATTTCTTCTCGAGAACTTTGTGGGGAAAAAATGATTTTAAGGTGATGTCACTCTCGAGTTAAGGGATAAGGTTTACGAGGAAATCGATTCCGATGAAAAGTAAACCCAATCGAAAGAAACTTTTATGATTGTGCATATTTGCAGAAGTTTTGTGGCGATTAAAGTTATTTCTCTGTTATCTTATTGGAGATGTATGTTTTTAGGAAAGAAAGTAAAAATTAGACTGTTTGTTTCTTTTGCATTGTTAGATGTGATGCAGTTATTATGAAGTACACAATTCGCAATTATTGCTCGGTACACAATTAACATAGTACCAGGGAGCTATATGTATCTTCTAAGTAATTTATTAATAATAGCATAACAAATTGATGCACTCATTATTATGAAAAGAAATTATCTCCGAATGAAAAGTTTAATCAATTTACTTTTCCATAGGTTGATCAAAATCAAAATAATTTATTATTGTGGAACTTTTACTTAGTTACGTCTTCAATACAACATAATAGTGAATTATTTTACCTATCTTAAAAAATACAAGTAGTCGATTTGAATCCGGATCTGAGTCTAGTCTATACCTGAAAGCAGGATCCAAGTCAAATGCACGTTCTTAGAATATCGCCTCAAATTTGTTTGCAACTATATAGTGTTCTCATCAAATCGCACTAATTTCTCAACGCCTCTTACCTCTTTAATAACTTCGATATCTCTACCTCATTTGTTACGCTTCTTAAATAGCAAACAAATTTAAATAAAGAGAGTGCTCTTTCACGAGGTAAGGATCTCAATTCAAATAGCGTAGAAAAGTATCCCCAAAAGTTGGTTGAAGGGAAATGTACATGAGAATGTGATACAATAGCCTCTTTTTCTTTCCACGCACCTGGACTAACATGTTACTAGTAGAGAAAACAACCCGTTGCTTAAGACTTTTAACAGTGGGTGTCGAAACCAACCTTTGATGGGGACTTATCGCCTCATTCTTAAAATAATTTGGTGCATGTACTCTTTCTTCTTTCGGAAGGGCCAAAATTAGTTATCAATACTTACTGAACACAGTCACTTGGGAAGTGAAAAACAAATGGATTTCATTAAAATACGTGCAGCTTTCAGATATAAAAAAGATTTTAAAAATTGGGCAACAAATAAAATTATTCTGGCTATGGAAACGTGCGTGCGTACGTGTGTGTGTGTGTGTGTGTGTATTAGT
>BMAW01066933.1:53950-79668 GCA_019974015.1 Nephila pilipes | reverse complement strand
GGTGAACGGAAAGTGAGGCAGATCCAATGCACAAGTTATATTTATAACTTGAACCCGATTAGTCTGCAATAGCTAAGTAACCTTTTTGTAATATCAGTCTTTAATTTTGGAATTGTGTACAGTTATGGTTCTATTCAGTGGCTCGTGATCCCCAAACAGGTCGCCTTGGTGGGTTTTTTTTTGAGGGGGGGAGGAAGCGGGGAGTCGCCTGTTATAACTTTTAAGAACCAGGTGTTAAATGCTAGTCATATAATTAAAGTGATGATTATTTGAAAGATAAATGCGGTCAATTTCAATATGCAAGTAATTTATGTTGAAATAATGAATACTTTTCATGCTCAAAGTTTTTCCCAGTGGACTGAAGAATTTCGCGTCTTTTTTTCAAACGTGTAATCACTGGGGGGGGGGGGGATCCTTCCTTTTGCGAGCACCACTTCCAGCAGGAAATTGTGGGGCGAAGGTCTGGAGTTGGACAGGTCTAACACTCTTTTTTTTTTTCTATATTCTCGTTTGAGTGGTCTTTGTGAAAAAACTCCTATGTGTTCGAAAAAAGTTATTTAATGCTCGCCCAATTCGCTTATTAATTATCCAACAGGGCTCCACAAGAAATTATAAAAAAATGTAGCGTTTTAATCTCTAATTTTCGACTTTAGTATTTTTGATTGTCAAAAAATAGGAGTTAAAAATGAATAAACGAAAAATTTCAAAATTTATATTTATATTAATCTGGCGGAAAAGGGGGTCGCGAGCATTTAAAAAAAAACAAGAAAATAATCGTGATTGAAAAAAAGTTTGAGAATCACTGGTGTACAGATACGATCCACAGACGTGATAATTAGCATATTGTGTGTTAATTATTCCAAGATTCAAGTGAACCTAATTTGATTTCTGACATTATTCGACTATTAAGATAGTGAACATTTCACTAAAGTTTCAACAAACAGTTGATCGAAATACAACTGAGGCGTTACAAAGATTAAAAATCGCCATCTCAACAAAACAAAAATAACCAAAATAAACAATATTTATTTGAATTATATTCTCGATTTACACTAATTACTATTTTATCAGCTTAATGATTTTATTACTATTAAACACAGTAAACAATTTTTTGTAATCTGAAACAGTGCCGTGAAAAAACGAGACACAAATCAGTTTTAAAGATGACGTTGACAGCAATCCATATGGATCACATGTTCCAAATTGCTAATTGCCCGTTTTAACGTCTTTCATCGACATAATTATCCAGTTTGGAAACCAAGTATATGTACTTATTAGAGGATGCTCTTAACAACAGAAAGAAGGAAAAAATTCTCATACTAACATATTGCCTGTTCCCAGGATTTTTTCCTTTTCTTATTCATTATTATTAATAGTTCTGCAAACTCGAGGCACTTTAATTTGTTTATTACATTACACATAAACTATCGTATGCTGTCAAAAGTGACAGCGCGAGATATCATTTTTTTTATTTAGATATCTTCATATTTCTTATCGCTAGAGAAATTTTTCTTTTATCTCACGGCACTCTTGACACTGCAATTAAATTTCCGAGAAAAACTTAAATTATCGTGATAAAAAAAGTTTTAAAAAAAGAGTGATTTAAAATTTATTTATAAACAAAAAAAAAGTATTACAGTTTGTAATGTGGAAAGACGTTAATTAAAATTAAATAATTAAATGAATAATTGATATTCTAAGCAATAAAATTGAAATTATAAATAATCGAAAGACAATAGTTCTATATCTTTTACTAAAATACCTCTAGCCGTTTATTAATGTGAAAAAAAATATATATACTCAATAATAAATTTAAAAAACGCTCAATTTTAATGTAACTTATTATGCTCCGAATATCTTTTAAAATAATTGAATCAATGACAATTGAATCAACGTCCCATCTGCGTGCCAAGTCCCTCTAATTAGCTAAAATCACCGTTTTATAGACCGTTTATCAAAAAATTTGATGCACAAAAAACATGTTAAATTTTTTTATTAAAAACATGTTAAATTTTTTATTAAAAACATGTTAACATTTCATAAAAAACGTGTTAAAATAACTTTACATTTTACTGTAACATAAATGATACAATATTTGGATGTATTCCCTTAGAAATGATTAATTGACTATAAAAGGGATCCCCTTAAACAGCTTTCGATTTAATTGGATCAGCAAAGTAATTCATGATATTTATATCGAAGTGTTCGTCTCTAGCTTCCAGTTTTTAGTTAAATAATCTATTCCAATAGTTCTTAAAAGTTTTTTCTTATCGTATTTTCTTTTTCCAGACATACTTCTCAGCCTTGACAAAAAGTTCTGAAATACCTCCTAAATTCGGTTTACCTAAACAGAGAACAGTTTTTAAATGTTTTTCTTTTCCATTGTTTTAAGCAAAGCCTTCACCAGGGATAAAACATTTTGAATACTGCAAGACCATTAATGGTCGTAGAGTTATTAATTGGTCTACTTTTTAATATGTCTGATAGATCCTTGAATTAGGTTCCAGAATAGTTAGGCACATGTGTTTTCGAAGAACATATTTCCCTTCTTTAACTATAACAAAGGTAGATAAATTCTTGAAACTATGCACGAAATTATGAAATTATGTTGCTTTCTTTGATTCAGCGTGAAATAATTTACTTTGAAAAAAATTATATCGCAGCGTATAATATTTTAATAGCAAATATAACTGTTATTATAGCGTATATTTTTCCATCATTACTTGCCACTAAGTTTATGGTGAATGGATTTCTATTTTTGGTATTGTTGTTGTTGTAAGTTCCCAAAGATCGAGAGGAAGTCCATTATTATTCTCCACTCGATGAAAATACCAAACCCTAAATGGATTGGAGAGAAGATATTGTTCTTTCAGCACCAAATAATCGAAGTTATGGTCAAAAGAAACTTGACTAATGCACTACTTGGTGCAGGTTGGAAAAGTCTTAGTTCCAAAGGAGTAAGTCTAAGGTTTAAAATGTTCTTTGACAAAGCGAATCAAGGAGGTTCCTGCTCCCCTTTTAGTATGTTCCTGCTCGCTACACTGAAAAGCCAAAGAACAGGCCATGATACCATTGTTGAACTAGTGAAATGATTCACATGACTCAATTTTTACCTTTAAAATGAAGATGTAGTTCTACAAACGTCAGAAGAGTTGGGAAAGCCAATCACTCACACATACCCCTTTTAGTTAGTGTGTTGAGTACGAGATCAACATGAGAAATTATTTTTATAATTAAATATATTGTTGATGCTAAATATTGTTATAGATAAATATTGTTGTTGATTTTTTGTCATACTAAAGGAATCGCTGAATTTACCTCAATTATTGGCAGAATTTTGATGCAATCAAACTAATATTATTTTAAGAATAGCTTTGTATTGAAAACGTCTTCTAGAAACTATTTATTAAAAATACTTTTTGTCGTGATTTTTTGCGTTAAAACTAATATTTGAGAATAGCTACTTTATTTAATCGAATTCTTGTTTTATGTGGATAAGCATGTATAAGATATTTCTATTCAAATTTGATGATTTAGTGAAGAAAAAGAGTAAAAAACGAAAATTTAAAGTAGTGACAGAACAAAAATTTCACAAATAAGTAGTTTAAAAAATAAACGTATATATTGTACATACATTGTATGCATATTTATGAGCTTCCTTACTTTTAATTCACTAAATGATTATTATGATATTTTCCACATATATAATTCGACTAGCTGATACCCGCTCGCTTCGCTGGACAGACGATAATATAATATTTTGAAACCTATACGTAAGATATCAAGAAAATTTTCAATTTTTAAAACTTTAAAGATAATCTAAATTTTAAGAAATTGATTGTCTGTAATAATGGTTATCCTCGACATTCAAATATATGAGAAAAATAAAAATATTTAGTAAAAAGTCACCCCATATATATATAAAATGGATAAAATTCATTCCACCGTATACATGTTACACCTAGTATTGCTAAAGATGCAACCTTTTGTCAGAATATTCATCATGTGCTTAACTTTCAAATGAAATGCCCTCGCAATGACATCTTGTCTATCATAAGATTTTTGTCCTTGCCTCAAGACATTTTGATTTCTGATTATTTAGGATTGCAAGTAAAAAGTCGCCATTTAAGTATTTTTCAAAATCCCGCTAAGTTTTAGAGCTAAACTACATTCCAAATTCAGAAACTCAATTTATTCTAAACACATTTATTTCTATCGCTTAATATGTACGTTTCCTATTTTCGACATGTACGAAATTTCACATAAAGAGCCCCTTCGCCAAAATCTTGCCAATCCTCCATCAGCGCTTCAATATAAAATTATTTGATATTTTTCCATTCCGCACGAGCAAATCTCGCCAAGTATACTTAATTGGTAGCAATACACAGTATACATAGTTAAAAAAAAATATATTCCGTTTGGCGTCGGTCATATCATTTTTGGCAATAAAGTCGCCAAAAATGACATAACAGATAGATAAGAAAAGATTAACGGATGAAAATTACATTTTGGATAAGCCTTCCGTAAAATCCGTTCTTAGCGAGCGTCTACATCGCAAAATGAGTAACTATGCTAAATTTCAAGTCAATCGGTTGTATAGTCTTTGAGATCTCGAGATGAGTCAGTCAGTGGTATTTCACTTATATATATATATATAGATTCAACAGGTTGATCGTCATTCGCCTAAGAATGGTGATGGCTGATTAAGATCTTTACAAACTGAACTTTTTTTTTATAGATTCCCCCCTCCCTAAATTTACGTTATGATTCTTAAATAAAGTGTGTGCTTTGAGAACATGGTACTAAAAGTTATTTACTGTCAGTTAATTTTAAAACATTTATATTTAAAAAATGTCATAAAAATATTTTTAAATATTTTTAAAGGCTCGAAAAACTCACAAACGAATCATTGAAATAGGGGTAAAATATTTTTAAGAACCGGAGAAAAAAAGTCATAAAAATATTTTGGGATATATATAACTAGTATATTATTTAGCAGACATATACATCATGAGATCCAACTAACTATAATTGCAATTCAAAAGAAATTAATATAATGAAAATGAGAGAATAATTTAGGTTATTATTTAGATTATTACATTATGATTCTAAAAATTATTGTCTACAAATGTTTTTAAAATACGAATGTTGATATTTACTAAATCTTTGCTCGAATTTAGGCAAATGTGTAAGGGAGCTGCAAAGTAATTCAAAGTAATGTAGAGCTTACATATATATCTGGTTTTTAAAACTGCAAGAAGTATAGATTTTTTTTCCTTAGATTTTCTTTTGTTATTTCGATATTTTAAAAATAAACTATAAATTTTGTAAAAGTATTTTAGTAAAAAAGTGTTTCATCTATGAAGTAAAGAATTTTTCTATATACTCAACCCTATATATATATATATATATATATATATATATCATGTGTGTGTAAGTTTTTCCAGCTAATTATCAAATAATTTATTGTATTTTCCAATGTACATTAAAACCAGTTCCTCGGTTACTCGATAGAAGGCACCATGAATCAGCGTCATGTGATAGCTCGTGCAGCGCCACCTATTCCTGAACAAAACTGAGCGACATTTCGTTCTCGCTCTTTTTCCTGCTTCTCTTCTCCTTCGCATTACCCGCGTTGGAAGCAAATTCCAAACGCCCGAGCGCGTTCCAACGCTCATCGCCGATATGATATAAAATTAATTAGACTGCCATCCATCTGTCTCAGAAGAACTGTTTACTCCTAATAGAGATAATATAGAATTAATGTGTATATATTTTCCCTTCATCTCTCCATTTAATAAACGAAGTAAAACAAGTTGAGCCTCATCATTGAATTCCTACAAAATCATAGAATCCGGTAATGGAATTACTCCCCTCGACAAACCAGCCCTTTGCATAAGAGAAAACCAGTGTAGATTCGGGATGTACCATCTCATCAACCTCGTTCTATGCGCGCGCGCACACACACACACACACACACACACACATATATATATATATATATGTGTGTGTGTATTCTTTCGTTTCTTTTCTTTTAACGAAGAGTCAATTATGATTTTTCATTCTTTTGTCAAATGCGATAAAAAAATTTACTTCACATCATGAGTAATTATTCAATAGATAATTGAGAAAAATAAATTTTGATCAAAGCCAACATTTACATAAGTTTCAGCACCACATTGCGTCTCTCATTAATAGAAGTAATAATAATTTTCTGTACTTATTAATAAAGCATTAATTTTCGGCAATAAAAAAATATATATTCGAGCAAACATTGTCAGACAATTCTGTGTCTCCGTTCGAAATTAAAGACTAAATCTAATTAACATAAAAAAAATTCAGTTGTAAATTTGCAGTAATATTATTTGCTTGCAAAGGAATTTTTATGCGCTTTGCAAATTTCGCCTGTTCTATTTAAACTCATGAGAAAAACATTCTAAAAACCTTTAAAATAAAATTACGATCTTCAATTTAGTTTCGCATTGAAATAAATCATGCTGATACATAAACTTGACATTCCTAAATTGTTTCCTAAATGTTTCTTTAAGAGAAATTCATTCGCGTTGTATTATTTTAACAGTTAAATCCCGTCTTATTACTGATAAGATCAAATTGTCTGGTTTACTCAACCAAACAATCTCCATCTAATTAGTTTTAACAATTTTCTCTCTGTATGCTGCTTCCCTTACGGCGCCCCCTAGTGTTATTTTTGGAAACACAGATGACAGTATAAAGTAAACTCTAAAGCGCGATTTTTATCACGCGATGATGTTGTGATTTCTCTTATCTCCAGACTAGACCACCCGTAATTTTCAAGAGCCAGATAATTTCTGATAGAAATAACACGTTTGTCCTTGAACTTTCATGTGCACTTTGTCGCATCATAGTGTTATGTCAATAAAGTTATTATGCATGTGTAATTTGCAGATACTATATATATATGTGTGCGTGTGGGTGGGTGTATCATACAAATTATGCACATACTAAAGTTTGATAGTTTCAGAATGTTTTTCTCTATTAAATCAAACAGTTTTTATTCAATTGTAGCTTAGTTGAAATGTATAATTTTCGTAACATTTTGTCATATAGGTTTAAGTCTGCCTTATTTTATTGATACCAAATTATAAAATTTGCCTGAGTAATATATAATTATTTCATAAAGATTTCATAGTAAACATAAAAAAACCCATCTCAACAGACAAAAGAAAATGCAAAATGTATTTAAAAAGATGGAAAGATGCAAGAAAAATCAACGTTCTTTTTTTTATCAATCTTATTCGGGTTCTCAAGCGTATTTAGTTTCCACTAACGTTTTGGATCTTTTCATGACATTATCGGATTTGAGATACTTTTCCTGTAAATGAACCGTGACTTGTGTAAATTGGCATTCTATGCTGAGCTGTAGTGATTGAGAATAACGAGATAAAAGTGGTTTATAAGCAAAGATGAGTGAGAGATCGAAAAGTTTAGATAGGGAGGTCAGGTGTGTTTTTGAGCTGAGAAAGGAGGGCAAATTGGCAATTGACGCTTATGTCAAGAGATTATACGATAGCTGAAGTTGAAATTGAATTCGATCCCGACTCGGACCCATCTTTAGAACTATTTCAGATGAATGGGATTTTCACATAATCTTTTGCTGTGGACGCGTGATGAATTTTGCTTCACATTCATGACAACTAAATTCCGGATTATTTTAAGCATCGAATAAATATCAGTATGATTTTCTGAATGAATTCTTTCCTATGTGAACTTAATTGAATAGCAATGGAACAAATCCGTGAAAGTAACGATGTCGGAAAATCAGGATACGGCTTTTTGAAGAAAGAATAGAGTACATTATATGTAATCTTTCTTTTCTGCGTTGTGGTGTTTAGACCGCGTTTGTATTCAATCTTGAATGACTCGAAACAAGCAGAAAATTTCACTGTTCACTTAAATGACATTAATTAATTCATACCAATTATTTTTATTTCCTTTCAATAAAATGGCTTTGTAATTCTTCTTTATTTTCTTTGGAATATCATTTTCAATCTTGTCCTTATTCTGCACTCGAGAGAAAATTTGCTGAATTGGTAATTACAATCACATTTATCTGTTGTTTCCTGATACTGGATAGTTTCAGGAAGAGAAAGAAGTACGATATGTATGAAAGTCTCCTTTCATTGCATTTGTATGTTTTCTTTCTTCACTCATCTCAGATAACCATTCATTCTTTGTCAGGTTCATAATGCAGAACTTCACTCCCCCAGCTATCGCATTTTTTTGATGCAGCATTTGGCCCTTTTGTATCTCTTGAGGTTGTTTAAATTGAAAGTATGATTTTAAAAAAAAGAAACATAAAATCTGGTTGGAAGACTGGAAAAATTTCGGATATTAATACCTATTCGTATACAGTTCCCCTCCTCCCCTACATTTTAACTTGAGAGAAAGATTACAAAATATGGAATTTTTTTGAATACCTTATATTTTACTAAAATATCTCCAAAAATTAATCATAACTTTTAATTATGAATTAATTTTCGAAATTATCTCTTTAAATATTCATACATTATCAAAATGATTGCAACATACGTAATTAACATTGATTTATATTTTTTTATTCATTAAATAAATCTTACCTTGCAAGATGATATATGGCTCAAGACAAGTATGATTCTTTCACTTAAAGTTGGCATGTTTATTAAATGACACTTGTATTTAACGTGAAATTTAGTTAGTTATAAGAGAAAAATCCAAAAAGTGCAGTTTTAGCTATACACTGATTCGCAAAACATCATCTTCATGCCAAGCAATTTGATGGTTTAGATAAAACAAGTTTTTTACGGTGCACATAAGGCGCAGAACTTAAAGCGCGTACAATTGAGATCAATTTGATTTTGTTAACTAAATCAAATTGCTTAACAGCTTAACGTAATGATGCTTAGCATGAACTCAAATTAAAGACGAGAAAAGATTAAAAAACAGATAGGAATTAGAGAACAATCTTGTCATTGGTAATATGAAAAGATCTTTTACACTCATTTTAAAGTAACAGATGGTTATTCCATTAGAATTATAGATAGATTTCTTTTACGTATCAATTACAATAAAAATGAAACACAATATTTCTTTTCTATACTATGCATTAGCATTTCGATTTTAACGAAATATAAGTATGAAGAAAAAGTTTGAATTTAAAATATTCTCGCAATTTAAAAATTAATAAGTTAACGCCTCCAGATCATTCCATATACGTGATTGCATCATCACTATTCTGTAATTAAAGATTCACTAATAAAGTCAAATTATTCAGTAACTCAACTTGTGTTTATTTGAATCTTAAAGTAATCAATACTCAAGATATTTATTCACTCCTGTGGAATAATTGCTTCACTCACGTCATAATCTAAAGGGGAAGAGAATGGTTGACCTTGATGCGGCAGCGGCGTTTCGAACCTCAGACCAGTGGGTCCGAAGAAACGTTGACCGGTCCCTTTTTGCTGTGCCTCTACCAACTAGGCTGAAACGACGTCTCATCTGGCTAGTTAAGTAAAGCATTTTAACTTCTGGCGTGGTTGCAGAAGAGAGTCGCTGCAATCGAAAATAGATCCTCACCAACTTCGATTCTAAAACTCTTTACTCTCGTCAGCGTAAGCACGATTTTAATTCTTTCGGTGATAACTTCTACTCATCTCCTTACCTCGAATACCCGTATTAAACGCTTCGTAAATTGTATATACATCTTCTTATATATATAATCCTGTTCACACAACTTTAATAATTAACTTATAATTTATACGTCACATATTTAATTTATCAAAAGAGATTCTCAATTCAAGTAACTTCATAACATAAGGTCCTTAAAGGGTTAATTCAAGGGAAATACGCGATAGAAACCTGTTATAAGTATGAAAATTACATTATTTAAATAATAAAAAAATAAGTTTATTAGTAGAATTTGGCACCTTTAAATTTTTATTTTCTTGAGATTAAGTGTTTAGTTACTAATTTTGAAATTAAAATGTTGGGTTTTGAAAAAACAAATATAACGAGGA
Source organism: Nephila pilipes (assembly GCA_019974015.1). NCBI lineage: Eukaryota > Metazoa > Arthropoda > Arachnida > Araneae > Nephilidae > Nephila > Nephila pilipes. Next base: position 69,634 of record BMAW01066933.1, on the reverse strand, counting down.
ACATATATACGAAAAAGGAATCCCAAAACAGTAAAATAAAATTGTTGAATGCAAAGTTTTGCAAAGAACGGGTTCAGGCACCAAAGGCGCTATTTTTTTTTTCTTTTCTTAAAATAATTATTAAATTATTCAATTAAATATATTAGAATTAAAGCAGATGATAAAATATTGAAGGGAAAAATACCATTCTTTTCAAATAATAAAAATAAAGCAAATGATAAATTATTGAATTTAAAATACTTTAAGCTTAATGTAGCTATTGCACCCTTAAAATCAATATAAACACATCACGTACATTTCGCACTTTTTAAAACGTTTTTCTGAATTTCACTTGGTGTGTGTGTGTGTGTGTGTCATCAAATTTTCGATCGTTAATTTAACCAACTTCCCATCAAGCTAGAGCTCTGAAATTTTGGGAATCATTCTTACTCGCCTAACAAGGCATTATTTAGACATTTGCGACAAGTTTTAACTAATATTTTCTTTAATAATGCAGTTTAGTCCAATCACTTGGCGCGATTTCAAAAATTGGCACCAAACTTGGCGATTTTTTTGGGCTGAACGTTAAGTCCGTAAAACGGACCAGGGAAGCCACATTTGGCAAAATACCACCAAATAATTCTTGTCGTCAAGGGTGATTGGGTTAAACTGCATTCCAACCATTTAATTTACCAGATGAACTAATTAATTTTAGTGAGTTTTAACGCTTTTATGTATTTCACTTGGTGTGTGTCTGTCTCTGCGTGTATCAGTGTGTCATCAAATTTTCTATCATTAATTTAACCAACTTCCCATCAAACTAGAGCTCTGAAATTTTGAGAACTTTTCTTACTTGTCTAACGATGCAATATTTAAATATTTGCAACCAGTTTTATCTAATATTTCAATAATTTTCTTAAATAAACTTTGTCACCATATAAAAACGTTGGTTTTTATCTCGAATTATTTTTTTGAAAAGTGTTTAATGGTATCATTTTCCCATCTACTAAAAGAGCCTGAGTTTGCTAAAATTGAAATAAATAATAATAAAAAAAAGTACTGTCATGCTGATACATAGGAACATCAAAGCTGAGTGACACATTTTTTTTTATCTCTTAAGCATGCTACGAAACAACCAAGATGAGAAAAAAGGTACTGTGAGAATTACGTCACACACACATTCAAAAATGGATGTACAAATGTTTTAAGTAATTTGTTTTATTCCGCACTACTTTAAGTAATGTTTTTGGGTTTCTGCCAGTTTATAAATTAATTCGTCAATCGGATAAATTTTTAAAAGATAGTACCAATTTTATATCAAATTATTAAAAGCTTCAAAAGAAATTTTATTTTCAATATAAAAAGTCATACAAAGTAAGAGCAGCATTACAATACATCGTTATATATTTTACTGAGCTCATCTCTGGAAGAGCCTATTACATGCTATAAAACATCATACTTTTTTTTCACAACGTTATATATCCATCTCTTGAAATCCGGAATCATTTTTTTTCCATGAGCTGTACTTTTTAATAGTACTTTTTAAGTAGGTTCGTGAAAAAATACAAGTGAACGCTATCACCTGAGACGAATTTATAGAGCAACAAAGTTAAAACGAATCTCCTTGAATGAAAAAAAAAATGTCTTCGTCAACTGAATAATCTTTTGTATTGCTCCGGTTATTGTGTGCTGCAAGCGTATTGAATACATCTGGATGAAACACTTCTGAGAATAACCCTGAGAAAACTGATATGGCGCTTTCCGTTTCTTTCTTTTTTTTTTTTTTAAAAAAAAAAAACTCTTAGAAAGTGTTGTTGAAATTCAAAAGATGGCCGAAATGAATCATCTTCCTTTGAAGTATCTTTTAACCTTATATTTTCCTCCTTCGGAAAGGAACTCATGTACTCTAAGTCGAGGCATAAAACATGATAGAAACTATACGTATACAAGTGTTTATTTAGAGAATTTTTTTCGAACTCTATTTTTGCTATCTATAAGAAAATATTTGACGAATAAAAAGTTATGCAACTGTCTTGTTAAAATCGATAATATATTTAAATAAGAATTTTAAAAAATGCTGTGTAATATGTGAATATCTCAACATGTAATAAAATCTCCTATTTACTAAATGTAGTTATATAACACGAAATGCAATAAAAATTACCTTTTATTATAGATTAACGTTTTTTTTCCGGCAGAATTCTCGAAAAAGTAGAATTATTCAAAACGAATATTAATTAACTTAAAGTTAACGTATTTCCGAGCCCCAAGCTGCAGAGAAGCAGTTACTATCAAGAGAAGAAAATACCTTTTTCAAATTCCTAATCCATTTTTATTTTCACGAGAAAAACATTCTTAAGTTCAAAAACGTTGCCAATGTTAACAACAAAAAGTATAAAAACAGATTATTCTGCCTTAAAAATGAATTATTAAATTTATTATTAAAATATATAAGAGCAGACGATAATATTCTGTTTGGATATTAAAGCAAACGCAGAAGATAAAATATAAAAATAAATATATCTTGGCAATGTAAATATACTTGAATCAAACTAAAAATGTATTTATAATATCAATCTTTTGAACTTAATACCGTGTATCCTTAAATTTAATTCCCACGCATTTTCTCAAATCAACATCATGTCAGCACATATTAATTAGTCCACTAATATCTTGACGGCCCTCTACAAATTGGTTAGAAATTAATGCAACTTGTTTTTATTTTTATTACATCTTTTAATATTACAGCAATCCCTCGTTTAAAATGGTTTATTGGTTCCACAGAATACGAGGCCCGTATTACATAAAAGTCTATTTTGTTTTTAATTAGAAGAACAAAGCAAAATATGTAATTAGATTTCTTTTATTTAAATCAAATAATTCCTGCTATTTAAGCAGTTTATTTATAAACAGTGATCAATTATTTATCAATGACTATGAAAATGTTTTTTTCACTTGAACTCTCTTAATCATCATTTGTAGAATTATAATAATATAGTTATACGGGTTAGTTATCCATAAAAATCTTTTGTTTCGTAAAATTGCGCTGTAATTTTTGAATAACCTCATTACACGGTGTTAAGGAAATATCTAATTTTTTTAAAAAAATACACAAAAATATTTTTAAATAAAAAATTAAGTTAGTTTTTAAGCAATAAAAAGTTACCATGGTAGAAAACTGATGCTACAATAAAGATAACTTGATTTTGAGAACATTTTTTCGATGCTATGACATGCATTCTATTAGAAGAAAACATGTATCAAAGCAGCATCAGTAACGTAAAAAATATTCACATGCGCATATATGTACTAAAAGTAATTCTGATATAAATTCGTAAATATTTAAAATATGCAAGCCACGTGATATTGAATCTGCCTTGTGTGAATACCACTTTAAACGAAGGATTACTGTATTTTATTTTGTTCAATCGATCATCTTCTTCCAACAAGTTCACATTAATTTCCAGGAGTTAGTTTATACAAACAGATTCAGAAACGAATAAACTCATATCTTCTAGTTTCATGTTTTAGGCTTTATATATAAAAGATTATTTTTAGAAACAGTGAAGAGAAGTGATTAAAGGAGATGTAAGTAATGTCATGTGAATCTATGTGTTGTGAGCAGGAGTGGTTCAGATAGCTGAGGCAGATTTAATTTCATGTGCATCCAATCATGATTTAAATATTGTCAAAAGGTCTCCATACTGAGTTATTTATTTTCGCCATTTCTGCTGGTAAAACTTGTTCCGCGAAGAAGAGAGGCGTATTTTATGCAGTACATCTCAAGCTAAAAGCTTATAAATTTATTTTACTAAAATCATTTTTAATTCGTAACAAGTGCCTTTTTTAAGCGCCAGCATTGGCGTTATATTTATTTTTAGCCTCCAAAAGGACTATTGTTTTAGGTAATGTTTAAACTGGACACCCAAACACTTATCGAAATAAAGTGTTTAAGGCTCCCGTCTACAGGTCATTTTGATTTCGTCAGCTTAGTGTTAATCCTATGGAATTTCGACCTTTGCTCTTAAATTTTTACTATTTGATCTATTTGAATGCAATTAAATGCATCTGAAAGGGCAAAAAATAATGAAGGCTTCTGATGAATTGCTTTTTTCTTCCGATTTTTAAAAATATTTTAAAGGGCCGGAAAAATTCAAAAACGAATTATTAAAATAGGGGTAAAAATATTTTTAAGAATTGGAGAAAAATTTAATTCCGCAGAAGCATTCACTGTTTTTTGCTCTATTAGATGCAAATAATAATGAATTTATTGCATTACAATAGATCAAATAGTAAAGATTTGAGAGCAAAAGTAGAAATTCCATAGAATTAGCATTAAGCTGACGAAATCAAAATGGCCAGTGGGTGGGAGCCTTAAGGCTCCCTTCTACCCGCAATTTTGATTTCATCAGCTTAATGCTAATCGTATGGAATTTCGACTTGAATTCTCCCATCTTTATTATTTGATCTATTGGAATGCAATAAATTCATTATTATTTGCATCAGAAAGAGCAAAAAATAATGAAGGTTTTTGTGGAATTACTTTTTTCCTGCGATTCTTAAAAATGTTTGAAAATATTCTTTAAAGACCGGAAAACTCAAAAACGAATAATTAAAATAAGAATAAAAATATTTTTAAAAATCTTAGGAAAAAAGTAATTCCACAAAAACCTTCATTATTTTTTGCTCTTTCAAATGCACTTTATTGCATTCTAACAGATCAAATAATAAATATGTGAGAATTAAAGTCAAAATTCCATAGGATTAACATTACGTCCACGAAATCAAAATGGCGGGTAGACAGGAGCCTTAATGCACGTGACTTGTTTTCATTTTACGTCAGCATTAATTAAATTCAGCTTATAATATATTCAATTTAATAATTTATCGTTTGGTTTGATTTTAATATCTGAAAATTATATTTTTGTCCACTTCCATAGAGAATCATTTGCTTTAATTCTAATATTTTATTAAATGATGTAATATTTATTTTTAAAAAATTGGCACTTTAGGCAGCTGAACTGTTCTTTGTAAAACTTTGCATTTTTATTTATATTTTTAACGATTTTTATTTACATTTTTGGTGATAAGGCATTTCTTGCTAAATATCGCACACGTTAATAAATTTTTAAGAAATCGATTCCTCAAACTGAATCGTTAATTGTTTAAATTAAAATCATTGTTTGAAATAATTTCTTTTAAGGATTGTCCGAAGTAATGATATACTAAACTATCATAAAAGTACAAAAACAGCCAAATTTGGCATAAACAAAAACAACCTTGGCGTCCGGGAGTATAAGGGACCCGTTCTTAAAATTCTCAATATTTCCTATGAGTGTAGTTATTCGATTTCTGGACACTTGAAAGTTAACTAAGGAAATACCACCGAACTAAGCAACATAAAGAATATTGACGATAGTCTTCGCAATCATGAACAATGAATAAGTGACAAGGAAGATACCCGAGTTGGTCCTAATTTTCACTTTACACCATGTGAGCAATTTGAAACCAATTCCATACTTAGGTTAAACTTGAAAATCACAGGCACAAAACTCGCGATCATTCCGTTATCATAATTATCTGGTTACTATGAGATGGAAACTTAACTACATAACGAAATGTTCGTTCATACCGCATTTCACAGTATATAAAGTAAATTATTTTACGTATGTCCAGAAAAAAATTCGCTCAGGTAATGCGCGTGTATATTGACTATACTATTGCATTTTAAATTAAATAATCAATATTAAGTCGTGTTTTTTAAAACGAAATAATATAAAAATGCTTACAAAAAGTAAAACTCTGTATTTTTAAATATATTATTAATATGAGTCTTAATCTCTCAAATGATTGGAATTACCATTTAAGAATGACACTTCTTAATATTTGTCTTTAATACTTCCTATTTGTATGCATTGTAAGTGTGTGGTATTTCATATATCACTTCACTACAAAAAATTCTAATTTTTCATTAAAAATTTTAAACGTATAATTTTCAGCAGTTTCAAAATGCTTTCATTTTCAATGATATCTCTGATGTGGAGGTTGAATGGTAATCATAAATGAAAATTAAGTCAGGATTTGTGGGATCTAATATTTTTCCATGATCTATAAAAACACGGACTGAAAATGATAGTTGCATTTTGAAACGCATACTTGCGCGAAATATACCATAATACCATTGGTTTTAAAATGCAACTCACAACAAATTAAGGAACGTAACAGAGGCGTTGTAGTTTACATTGCTAATTAAAAAGATGTATGAATTTCAGCAAAAAAAAACAACCCTCTAATTTGATAAATGCAATAACGTAAAAGATAACTGCATTTTACTTATTACATTTAAAATTTAATGACAGGCTTTGCTGCTATTTCTACCACAATTAATGTGCAATTTTGTACATTTTCAGAATATTGCTACATTTTTATAAATAATCTCACGCGTTAAAAGTAGTTTCATTCTATTGAAATAAAATAGAAATAAAAAATAGTCATTTGCTCTTATGTCTTTTCCATTAATACAATAAGTTTTCACTAATAAAAATCATTATATAACACGAATAAAAATTATGATTATCATAGCTATATCAGAGGAATTTTCTCCCCAAAAAATGAAAACATGTCTGACAAAAATTGTTGAAGCACTCAATAACCTCAGAATGGAAGAAATATAACCCTAGGATATTTTTCGGTAATGACAATTACATTGTTTTATGTCTTGGATTGGAATGTACTATCGAAACAAAAGAGTTTTTTGAACCGCAACTGACCTTTGGGAAGCCTGAGACATACCAGAAGAGTCAAAAAACGATTTATTTATCTGATAGAACGGAAGAGAAGAATCTTCTCTTGTGTTCTGCGCTCAAGATCAGAAACTTTATCTCCTTTTTTGGCTAAGATTGGCTGGATGAATCAGCTGATCTCAATCAATGAATCGATTGAAAACAAGATGCTTAATTCCAATAATGATTACTTAGAACAACACAAAGTCCAAATAGATTGTTCTAAATTTCATTTGATGCGAAACAGCAAGTATCAACATGTATAGAATAAAATCGAAATCAGGAATACGACTGTCCAGCTTTTTAGTAAAGAAAACATGCCTTTTATATTTTAATTATTTTGTAACTTAATTAATATGTTAATGACTCTTCGCGGGCTTTCATAATTGCATTTTTTTTTTAAAAAAAAGGATGAGCAATAAATTAAATTGTACTAAAATTTCTTGTTCAACGCAATTGATTGATTATTAACGTTGCACCGAGAAGCAATTCGAGAGCTATCGTAGACGGACCTCTTAATTTTGAATTTTGATCAAGTGACGAGGAAGATACCTGAGCTGGGCATCTCCCTCACTTCGCCAACGGGAGGATTTGGAACCTTGAATAGATTTAACGTGCCTCAGCCTATTTATGTAAACAAAGCCTTTCTTAATTTTGATTTTGATCAAGTTTAATATAATATTTGTTGTGAATAATTTACCATATTAGAAAGGAAAAAGAATTATTCAATATTGAAATTTAGATTAATTTTGACAAAAGATTTTAACAATTTGACAAATTTCACTCAGATCTTAATTTATTCTTAATTATTAATTAATTCTTAAAATATTCGAAAGCCTCGTTTAGAATTCATTTTCACTGCAGTTATAATATCCGATGCAGAGATTAAAGCCTCCAAGTAGCGAACCGACCCCCAAGTAGCCAACAAGACGACCAAGTAGCGAACATCCAAGTAACAACCAATTTGAATTCGTGAACGTATTGTTAATACACTGAGATTTATATTTTTCTCCTCGATTCTAGATTATTATATTTATCTGATTATAAAATCAAAAACAGCACAAAAAATGCTTTATTGTGTCTTTTTCTCTGATTTTAAAAATATTTATCCTAAATCTGAAAACCAAAGCGAATCATTAAAACTGAGTGAGGCGATTTCTTATTAACATCTCACTGAGTGCTATCGGAGACGCTCATAATTGAAACTCATAATTTCGAGCCTCGGGCGAGTGACCTCAGCTAGAATTTCCCTCTCCAAACTTCCATATCGCACCAAAAGAACTTGATTCCTCGAGTAGATTTAACGTGAATTAGCCCCGCATCACAACGGGTTCTTAGAGGGATCGAACCCACGACGGAAACAACGCCAGCCGTGAATTCGTGACCAAGACCACTAAGCTACCGCTGCCTGATATCTATTTCAAGTACTTGCTTAGAAACATAATTCCTTGCCAAGATATGCATTTTCAAAAAAAAAAAAAAAAAAAGCAGTTGGAAATTCTTCGTATTCATGGTAATAATTTTTGCATGTATCTTTTTAAGAATAAGTAACATATTTTGCAACTGTTGATTTACAAATTAATGTGCAATACACCTTACATTGTAAGAAACCATACGTACAAGTTCTTTTAATCATAACAGTACTGGAAATAACTGGAAGTTATAAAAAAAAAGGGTATCGTTAAGTTTTAATTATTATTAAGAAATAACCGAGGTATCTTGATAAAATTCCTACTGCACATTGATTGGTCCTGTTGTACACACTGTTGTAAATTTCAACTGTTAAAGTCAGTATGGAGTAGTTAATCTGCCGAGTTCTGCAATGACGGCCTGCGAAAGGTCAAGAAAAATTCAGAAAATGTTTAACTCTGAATGAGGACTATGTTGTATGTATAAAGTCTTAAGAATAATAAATAAAAATTTATTTTAGCAATAATTAAAACCTTACGATACCCTGGGTTAATAATCAAAATTTTAAGATACTGCTTCAATTTACGGCCTCCTGAAACCAAACAAATTAATATTAATAGCTATTATTTACAAAATTATGTACATTATTCTCAAGTAATTTGTAGAACAAATTTTATCAAGATGCCTCGATTATTTCTTAACAATAATTAAAATTTTATGTTATTCCTAATATGCGTTTTATTGAAATTTATTTAACATGTTACATTTTTGCGTAATTAAAGAGCATCTCCAAACGCTTTTTAAGTAAAGAAAATAATGCCATTAGTTACAAAAAAACTTAAGAGAATCCCACCTGAGAGGATTCGAAGCTAATTATTCAAAAACGAAATAATATTTCGTTTTCATATTTATTTATCTGATGTATGATTTCACTGAAACAACGAGAAAGACAATTGTGGCAAACAACAAAACATTTTAAAAAGTCTGTTGAGAAACACTAGAAAAAATTATTTATATTTGATAACAAATATCCAAATGTACTAAATATAGTTGCGAACATTCTATTAAGATTTGTTCTCACATGTATAGTTGGCCTAGTGGTCAAGTCTCAGACTTGTAGCCGGCTACAAAAGACCCGCCGTGTAGCTGGGCTGATTCCCATTAAATATGGTAGAGGTCTTAAGTCCTCACGTTTGCATGGTGTGGAAGTTTGGAGAGAGAGGAGTCAGCTCAGGTGTCATCCTGATTACGAATATTACGAATTTGTCGCCAATAATCCTCCTATTTCTTTCAAATAAACGTTGAAAAACATCATTCACTCAAATACACAGCATTATGTATGGAAACAGTATTGGTAATGAGTAAACCAAAAAACTTTGAGTAGTCAAAGTAAACCAAAAAAATGTCAATATAAGTAAACTTATGTAGCATCTTGCAAGATTTCTGATACTGCAATGCTGTTACTGCAGAAATTATGTAGAAAGCAATTAAACAGAAAAAAATATGTAAGGCAACCAACAAATATTATTCAACAAACTGTTATCGTGAAGCAGGAAAATATTACGATATTGTATCAACAAGTATGAGGAGACTAAATACAGAGGAAGAATGTTTATTCATAAGATATTTTTTCACTTTTCGTAGTTCGAAGTTATAAGGAACGATGACTAATGATAGCTAAAGTAATTAGTAACCACTGTTCGTAATATACAAAGAGCAGTATCATATCGCAAAATATGAGCCATCACTCGTAATACAAAGCGAAGTCTTGTCTTAAAATTGCGATTCAAAGATTTCAGAAAAGAAAATTTAATTTTCGAACTAAAAATTATTTAAAATTTTAATGTTTTCAAAATATTTCAATATTTTAAAATTCCTACTACTTCTGCACATTTTAATATTTTCAAAGAATTTTTTTCACTATCTATTAGAAGCGTTTATCACATTTCTTTGAATGCGTTTTGATATAGTAGTGCTATTTATAATTTTATAAATAATTTTTTTCTCGCAGAAACTACGGAAAATAGTAGTAACATTGTTATATCTAATTACGTGGCTTTTTAAAAAATAACCATTCCTTTAAATCTTTATTCCATGCACATAGTTTTCAAGCCTATTATGCAAAATAACCAGAAAAAAATTCAAAACTTTATATTGATTAACCGTCATGGAAAAATAAAAAGCTTCGAAAAAGTTTTAAAACGCCAATAAAATGTAAATAACACGCTAAATATATAGTTATAGAGCTTTGAAATTTTATCCATATATATTTCTAAAAGTCATACAATTAAAATAAGATGATAAAAACGTTTTTTTAAAAATATTCTGTCATTTTGGGAACTATCTTTTTAACTTCCTTCAATGTCTCCACCAACAAAAAAGTTTTTATACATTTCATACCTTTAGGTGAAATGTCAGATGAGCTCAATTTGTTTTCCGTCATTCCTTTTTATTCCATTCTGGTTTAAAAGCCATGTCTTTAAAAGCTTTGTTGTGTTTGAAACTATTTGCGCATATACTTAAGAATGCAATAATTTGTATCAAACACATTCAGAAAAAACATAAAAAAAGAATAAATTAATATTCTAAATACAAAATGTTTATTTATCATTTGACGCTTCTTATGCTCAACACCGATGAAATAGTTTACACCCAAATAATTTACCTGAAATAAATTGTTTACATCTCACAATAATGTTTTGAAAATCGTTATTTAAGAAAATGCAATTTGATGAAGACGACGAGATTTCCGTATCTTCCGCTTCGAAGGACATTCTACTCAAAAATTCATTATATCCGATTGTAAATATCCAATAATTATATAGATAGAGGCTACAAATATCCCACAAATTTAATTCAATCTCATTTACTCTATATAAAAAATGCCAAATGTCCACAATACATGGAAAAATTTAAAAACGTAATCGATAGAGTATTTTTCGAATAATATTCGGCAATTCAATTTTTTTCACTGAAAAATTCTTTCTTGTTTAACAACTGTACTGTTGTTGCTCCAGTAAATAACTTTACACCGATAAACAAGCAATACAATTATAAATAATGAATGGTTAGAATAAAATAATGCTTTACGGAAAAGTTTTGAATTGAATTTGTACGATATCCGCAAGAAAAACAGATTGACTAAAAATAAAAGAATGTAGACTTTACATATGGACTAAAAATAAAAGACTTAAGATATATACTAAAAATAAAAGAAAATACCAAACAATTAAATGATAAACGATTCAACTTTTAAATTCACTGAAATTTTACATGTATCAGAGAAAAATTTTATTCTCTGTACCAAAATTAGCAAAAACTACTTGTCAAATGTAATTTTTCTATGAAAATTTAAAAATTAGGTAATTCCGGATGAGTGCAATTTTGTTCCCTGTATTAACAAGTATATGGAAATATGTTACATAATCCTGCTATAAAGCTCTCCACATTTAAGAATATATTAGAATATTATGACGAATAAGCAATGGGTTTTGTTTTATTGGATAATTACTTCAGTAAAATTCTATACTAGAGAGCTTGATAAAATGCGCTGATGATGTAGCATCTTTTCCCCTTTATTAAAATACTGATTTCAGAACGGAAATTAAATAAAACTAATTTAAGAAGTCAATTATTTCTTATTGAAATAAAATATCGCCGATGATTTTCTTTTAAGTTCCTTATTGCGTATGATTATAATTATAAGAAGTAAACATGTAATACGATTTTATTTCTGAATGAAGTAATGTTGTTATTCACAGTGAAGTAACATTTTAGAATATACGTTAACAAAAAAAGAAATTTAGACAAATAGAGCTTTCTTTGTAAACCGATATTTTAAAATTAGTCATATGTAAAATCCTAAGGATTATGTTTACTATTTGGCAATATTCTGTGAACTACTTGGCGATTTTAGAATGACAACAGAAACGGAAAGCTTGGCGTGCAGCAACCTCAATAAAAGCTTTGTAATGGGGGAATCATTATTCAATTGTAGCAGATTCACTTCTTCTTTTACGATGGATCCACTTTTTTATTTGACACTTTCTCTTTTATTTTATTTTACTGAGGCATGAACATATTTATAAGCCAGTGCTAAAGGCCTAAACGAGTGAATACGTCCATTTAGAAGTAGTAGAATAAAAAGTAAAATATTTCTTTCGGTTGTCTTTCTTACTATTCGGTTGCATGATACTGTATACATTCTCACTTCACGTATTATATAAATTAATGATAAGGGTCCAGAGCGACGTCACGGCAGAATTTTAATTAGTTTATATTTCTAGTGAAATTCTTACTTTTCGAGTAAATACTTTTATAAAATTATTATGTTTTAGCAGAAAATTTTTCTAAAGCAGGATATCTCATACTTGTATCAAAGTTTTATACAATGTCAATACATTCTAACATAAAGGTTTTTTTTAGCCAGAATATAGTATTTTTTGTCACAAAATTTAAAAGAACAATCTCGACCACATTACCTTTTTTTACTAGAATGAAAACACGAATCACAGAACTCGAAGCAATGATAACCTTATTTGTTTGTAACAATTTACGTAAAACAGAAGCTCCTTGATTAAATTTGTTAGTATACATTTGATACGACTACATTAACGCAGCGGGATATGAACGATTGTTTATTAACGTCGCACTGAGAAGCAACACAAGAGCTATTGGCGACAAACCTCGTAATTTTGAATTTCAGTCAAGTGGCATGGACGACACCTGGATGAGACCCTGCCTCTCCAAATTTCCACACACAATATAGGAAGGACTTTGGGCCCCGACAGATTTAACGTGCATCAGCCCCTAAACACGGCGGGTTTTAAGTGGCATCAGGAATCGAAATCAGAACTCGAAGAATACAACAACGCCTCGCGACCTCGCGATCATGACTACTAGGCTACCGTGGTCGCACTTTTCGTTCAGTCACAGGTTCAAGCCTTGGTCACTGAAGATCCGCCGTGTAGCCGGGGCTGATGCACGTTAAATCGGTCGGGGCCCAAAGTCCTCCCGTCTGCATGGTGTGGAAGTTAGGAGAGGGGTGTGCCAGCTTAGGTGTCGTCCTCGTCACTTGACCGAGGTCCAAAATTACGAGGTTCGTCGCCAATAGCCTCGTGTTGCTTCTATTGCGACGTTAATAAAAAAAACTAAACCGTTGTTGCAAACATTAGTGTCACACTGAAGTAACATGTAAGTTATTGATGGTACTCTTCTTACTTTAGTACAGTTATATCTCGTTTAAAGTTTAGGACGTGCTTGTAGACGAAAAAACGCTAAATGAAAGAGCGTTCTAAGAGATCATTTTAACACGCAGAAAGTAGGAAAAGGCAACATGCGATCAACAGTTAACAAATTTTATTTTGGGAAGTTTTTATATGTAGTTTGCTGAATATAATATAATTTTTGCATAACACATAAACTTAAACATATTAAAGTTCCCTGATACTACCGAACTTCTTGATAGTTTTGTGATAACTATCTTTTTCTCCTTTTATCCAAGTTCCGTATGAATTTCTTGTTCTTTCAGTTCTTGAAAGTCGTCGTTGATAAGTCTCTGTAAGACTATTGGTAAATCTGTAGCAAGTTATTAGGATTCTTCGTTTTCAGAGTTACTTATTTTCAAGTTCTACATGATTTTTTTGTTTTTGTTTTGACAGTTTTAGAAGGTCATCGCTGATACCAGAAATCTGAAGTAATTTCTTGATATCCTGATAATCTACTACGTATGTCTGGCATATAATGTACGTACACTATACACACTTATTGTGCCATACATAATGATATACACATGTTCAAAGGTATTATCAAATTTCTATACATACACATGCACAGGAATGTACATCATTCATTTTTCTTCTGTGTTCAGTTTTTTCGATATTGGTTCACATAACTTATAGTAAAACCAATAAGAAACATAAAGAATGGCAAGAAAATACAAAACAAGATAAAGCAAAACAAAATGGGAACGTTACATCGAATAGCTTTAAACGCAAAATCGCTAAATTAAGCCTTATTTTGTGTCAGTCAGTCGTTGAAATGCCCTGATAAATTGTAATCTCACACCTAAGATTGACTTGACCAAGGCTCAATCGAACGTAACATGCAGAAGTCCCCAGTATTCAACATGACGAATTTGGGTTGAATTAGGATTCGAACTGCGGTTCGTTACGAACATAGGCATCAACGAAACTCGTGATTGTAACTCTCAACCGCAGCGCGGCCGCTTATTCATCTTTTGAAAACTGATTATAATAACCACCACCAAAGGGGCTATTATTTTAGGTATTGTATAAATTGTTTTTTTTTATTTCAGAATAAAGTGTGCAAGTAATTAACTTTCAATTTACTACAGCACTGGTTACATTCCGCTTAAAATATGTTAAATTTAAAAACTTTAACTGCTTTAATTTAAATATCTGAAAAAAATATTATTGTCCACTTCAACATTTCATCGTTTGTTTTAATTTTAATGTTTAGTTGAATAACTTAATAATTATTAAAAAAAAGAAAGTTAGCTCATTTGGTGGTTAAACTGTTCTTTGCAAGACTTTGCGTTGGACGGTTTTTTTTTTTTTTTTTTTTTTTATTTTATTTTTTATCCAATGTTCGGAATAATATCATAACAAAGGTTTATTGCGATTTTCATAAAGCTAAATGGAAGTTTTTATTTTCTTTGTATTTTATTTAAGCAAAAAGAAGGATTTTTCTTTCTATATATTATAGTTTTCAACGAAAATGAACCATTTTTCGTTTCGTGAAAGTTTATGTTCAATATAAAAGCATTTTCAGTACATGTTTTTCATGAAAATGTTATTCTATTTTTCCTATAGTAGAAATTAAAAAGTAGAAAAATAATAAAAGACAAGAAATTCTATGCCTCCTCCTTTAAATGTTAATTGAACTTATAATATATTTTAAATACAATTATTAAATTTATTCTACAATTTGGTAAAAAAAAAAAATCATTTTTATCTCCTGTAATCTGGAGATAAGTTAAAGTAAAAGAAAATGTGAAAATTATTAGCATGCTGCAAGACCACAGTGCAAAACTGTGAGCCCACGTCATGATTGTAGTTTGGATTTTTAAGGCTCCCGTCTACCGGCCATTTTGATTTCGTGGATGTAAAGTTAATCTTACGGAATTTCTATTGTACTTTTGCTCTCAAATCATTACTATTTGACATATTTGAATGCAAATAAGTGCATCTGAAAGAACATAATTCGATATAAAAACCAACGTTTTTAAAAATAACGTTTTTATATGGTAGCAAAGTATATTAAAGAAAATTATTGAAATATTAGTTAAAACTGTTAGTTATTTTTAACTTTAAAATTTACTTAAAAAGATACATTTGTGAGCATATTAAGAAATTCATAATACTCATAAAATCAAAACATGCATTTGAAAGTTTGTAAGTCATTTTATTAAAAAAAATGGGAACCAGAATTCAGAAAAGGTTTACCCTTGGCGACAAGAATTATTTGGCAGTATTTTGCCAAATGTGGCTAC
>BMAW01066933.1:0-43950 GCA_019974015.1 Nephila pilipes | reverse complement strand
AAAAAAAATTCCTGATGATAATTATATATAAACACTAAGCCCTCATTAGTTTACCACCCATGATAGGGACAAACTATAACATAGGTAAGTAGCAAACACTTACAATTAGGCTTACATTTTACACATACCTGTATATCCTTAAAGAACATTTGAAATCCCATATAATCAATGCATGTGTGCATACAACATTATTAAAATGATCTAATTATTAAATAAAATCACGTATACAAGTTGAAGGTCAATGAGTTTATTAATTATTTTACCGTGATTTAATAATTATTTTTAAAACTGAATGGAAATCTATATTAGTTAGTTTCTTATTTCTATCAGAAAGAAGATTAGAAAAGTTTTATGTGAATTCTTTTTATTCCTTATTCAACAAATTATTATAAATGACTTTATAACCATATTGCCAGATGCGTGATATTCTAATCTTATTTGAATTTCAAATGAAAATGAGAATTCTTTTAAGCTGTGTTATATTTTTAATTTTAAAAAAATCAAATGTTTTTAAGAGTAGAATGTACTGGAAATTCGAACAATTTTTGAATTTTGAAATAAATCTTCATTTTATGGGAAACTGTAGCAATGTTAGACCAAATATAATGTAGTAATTTAATAATAAGTATATTTTAAGCTGTTAAATTTTCATAATTTTAAGAAAAACTATAAAGTAGCAAACACTTACAATTTACAAAAAGGATCAATCTTCCATTGACTAATATATCATTCATATTAGGACAGTAAAAATAAGATGAACTTACAGAGATGGTCAAATCCTAGAAAGGCTGTCAGCCTCGGACATTTTTATGATAACATATATATATATATATATATATATATATTAAAGTTTATCATTATATGAATTACTTTGATTTCACAATCAATGTTTTATTAGAACTTTTTAAAAATTCCTATGTGTGTGTGAGAGAGAGAGGTTGAGGTGTGAGAGAAATAAATAATCAAATTATATTCATATACATTTTTTGTAGTTTACAATGATTTTAAAATTAATGTTATGTATATGTATAAGTATGATACATATGTGTTAAATCTCCTGTAGTGTGATTAAATATTTCATTTTTATAACAAGATTTTTTATTCAACTGAATAAAAAACTATAAATTTTTAATATATTAATGATAAATTTTCATAGATTTTTCATAGATCATTAAAAATTATATGTAATTTGAAATAGTTACAAAAGATCTAAAATTTAAATCAGGAAAGGAATTGTGTGATGAAAAATGTTTAGCGCTGATTTATATGTAGAAAAATCATCATTAGTAAAGGAGCTAATTTTAGTATTGATATAATGTTTTCAAGAATTTCAATTTTTCAAAGAGTTTCAAAAAACATAATATTTGAAAAAGGTTTTTAAGGTTTAAGTTACGTTGAATTCTGGATAAGATTTATTTTTTTTCTTAAAAAGGGGGATTCGCCATTCGCTACAATTAATTCATCGATGCTGTGTAAGTTCATTTGTCGACGTGACTCAAAATATGATCATGACCGATCTCGTATGTTATTCCACCCTACATGTTCTGTTTAGGCCACCCAGGAAGATAATTACACATATATATTTCCTTTACTTCCCCCTCGGTGATTTATCTACCCCCTTTTCGCAACCTGAATATGTCGAATTTATTTCACAAAATACTTCTTAAATATTGTTTAAGAGTTATGTATAATTGATCAAAAAAATTTGTTTTCCAATAAAACTCTTTTTTTTTTTTTTTTTTTTTTTGTAATTTGAGTGAATGCTTAAGATAACGAGTATATATATTTGAACAAAAGAATCTAAATAACTATTTTACTTCTGGAAACTTCTTCAAACGATGTATATTCAACAATTTTGATTTAAGTCATAAATATCAACCAATTTTCGTTTACTCAAATAAATTTAATTTTTTTTTTAATTTGAAAATAATTTACCTTTAAGAATTTAAGATTGGTTTATTCGGATGACTCCTTCCCTCTCTCAACTTGCTTTTAGAATTTAGCGTCCAGTGTACCTTCTCGTTTATAAATGAATATTTTTATAAGCAATGAGAATATTTTGTCATAAATTAAAAATGAAAAATATTTATTTTATAAGTGAAAAAATGTTCTCCTATATTCCTATTTTATTAATGAATTTTTTTCCTCTTATCATACGCTATTGAAGAAAATGGTAAAGGAAATAGTTTTTATTTTAATATTGCTTTTTGCTCTTTTCAAACCAAGATTGAAGTCTATAAAATATTATCTTGACTTAGAAGATAATCGTTGACAATTGATCATAAATATCATATATTTGTATGAGACAGTAATTTTTCAATCTCATTTCGGAAAACAAGAGAGGGAATGCTTTTTGTTTATGTAACAAATTGGAAAATAGCATTCTACTTTTGATTTTATATCGAATATATAAATCTCTTATATCTGCTTAATATTTTCACATATTGAACGTGAAACAATATCTCCTTGCTGTTCTATATATTACTGATTTCTGTAAAATTATACGATTTCATTAATTATAACATTAGCTTTGTTATATAGCTATGAATATATCATACTCTATTTTTGCTAACATTGTACTTAAAATCTAATTGCATTGTTTCGTAGAAGTACTTTTAATATTAAAAAACAGTTATCATTTAGATCATATTTAGGAATCGTAAATTTCGGTTATAATTAATTTTAGATAAATATTTCGAATGAATATCGATATTTAATAAGTTCTTTTACATATTTAAAGATAACTATTACAAACTCAATATGAATTGCAACTATGCATTAATGTTCTATTTTTCAATTTCAGGAATTCGAAGTTCAGAATTTCCTAATTTGAAATTTATAAATGACGGTTTGCTCTTTAATTATGAATTTAGAAACAGATAAGTTCACTTCTTTCCCGATCTTAATTTTTTATTCATTTTGTACTTAGAGATTTATGCACAATTTTCAATTCATATGTAGTGAATGCAATTATAATTATTTATGCATAAATTTATTAAAAGTATTTCTAAGTATTATTGCCCAATTATTTTTTCTTATGTGTTTGTTTAATCTTTTTTAGTGATCATACTTCTACTTCTGAATTTATTTAGTTAATGCATAATTAAATCTGTTCATGAGCTATTTGTGGTAAACACAATCATTTTGAAATACAGTTTGATGACAAGGTTGATACTTCTTGATATCTCATTCATTTACAACATAACATGATAAATTTGGAACTCGATAAGTTTAAAAGTCCATACCTCATGTGCTATAATATATAAATTTGTTAAGATCATCTCAAATTTTAAACCCTCTAATTGCACCAAATGAACTAAGATTTCCCCGAATATTTCTGAAATGAACTGTATTATGATTTATTTACTACAAATACATAAGTAGATTAGAATTCGTTTATCTGTATTTTAATATATCTTTAATATGTTTTTAAAGATTAATTTGCACGAATCTCGATCTTGATAGCAAAATAAATTTTAAATAATGTAATATAGACCACAAATTTATTTGAAAAAGGCTAATTAATTTAATCGATTATAATTACCATTAAATTTTTTTTTAAAAAAGATGTTTCTTTTATCGAACACTCAACCGGCAATTTTCTTATTACATGTCGACAAACAACTTGTTCCATGAACTTTGAAACGATAATATGCGTTGATGATTCCAGGAGTAAGCAAAGGGTGTTATATCACAGAAGCGGAATAGAAACATAGATTAACACAGAGTTCAAGAGGCTGTCATATAATATCTTCCGGATTCTGGAGGTGTAAAAGCCTGACACGTTTGTAAGCTTTTGTTTAAGGGTACTTGGCGCTTTATTTTTTCTTTCCTCATCACGGCGAGTGTTGAGTGGAGAAAAGTTTTTTTTTTACCCCTTCCATCTCTTTGCTCTAGATTTGAGTCGATGACCGCTTGCTTCTCTCTCTCAAGGCTCTCCACAAATAAGAGGCATTTTTTTTACATGATCCTCTTTCATCTACCCTCTACATAATCTTAATCAGTGCGGCGTAAATAAAGATAGATATTAGGTGACAAAGCGAGCCGTTTTGAGCGTTTAGCGGCGCGTTTCCGCTTGCATCTAAACAAGAATCCTTTTCCTTGAAGCTCGTTAAGTTCGTTTGTAGAGTCTCTGGGAAAACCTCACCATCCTTGCGTTAATTGTTTTCGGATTTTTTTTCTCTTGCAAAGATTCAGCGCTGAGTTTAATAAATAAAGAATACTGTTTGAGGTTCGCTCTTATTTTTACTCTTAAATATTGTAAATGAGATTTTATTCTTTCCAATCCTTTCTACTTCTTCCAGCAAGCCGGCGGTAACTTACAGTTGGTTTATGAAAGCACGTTATGCAAACTGCATTTGCTAGTTTAATCTTGGATGCCGTTGAAAAGGCGACTGATGTGTTTTGAATTACATTGCTTCTTAAAGAAATATAGTCAACCACTTGATCTCAAATTTAACTTTGACGTTGGGCTATTCGCAATTTTTTCTTCACTGAATTTGGGGACATTATATTAATTTGAATTGCATAACATTACAATTATTTCCCGACCGTGATTAAAATGTGATTAAGTAAATTAGATGAAGATAGAAGTGATGTGAAGAGATTTAGATAATGATATGTAAAGAAAATAGTGTGAAAAGAAAAAAAAAAGGTAGAGAGAGGATAATGATTTGCTGACAGAGAATACTCATTTGGATTGAAAATCTTCTATCAGTTTTGAGGATTGAAACGGATGTTATATTATAACTATTAGGATTAGAATCGGCTATTTGTGAATCGATTATAGCAAACAAGTGAAGTAGTAAGCTAAGAGTTTATTAGTTGATCCCAAGTTAAAATTGATAAGTTAGTTGGGATCAGAGAGAGAGCTACATTAGTTATTCTTTTCAGTGATAGTTAATAAACTATTTTGTTTTTATGTGTTTTCAATTGGAGTTAGTCTTTATTGCTTAATATATGTTATTAAGACATGACGCAAGAGCAGGATAATAAAAGGCAGCAGGACGTTTTAAATTTAATCTAGAATAATCTAACTTCGTGAATTATTCTGTTCCGACTCTCATGTCTTATATTTTTCAATTATCGTATTTGCCGGTGTACGAGACAATTTTCTGGGATACCAAACTTTAAAGGGTTTTTTTTTTTTAAATTTTTTTTTTTAAAAAAAAGGATAAATAATAAGTGATAGGTAAACTGTACTAACAGAAACTTGAAAAACATGTGTCAGTGTCATCTGATTCTTCTGTATCATCATAACCAACTACAAAGGTTTTGGAACCTAAAAATGAATGCGTAAAACTGAAAAAAAGAAACCAATTTTTACCTTCGTTATATAAAGCGCATTCTATTTCGAAGATGAGTTTTTAAGATAAATAAAGAAGTACGTTTTATACACCAGAAAATATGGTTAGTTGTAAATTATAGGTCTACTTTCTTTAATTTTTCAAACTAAGAGTGTGTGAAATCAGTTAATTAAATAAATTAAAAAAAAGACTGTGTAATAGTTATTACTCTCGCCTTGTGTGATACTGCCTAAGATTTTTGGACCAACTAAAGTTACATGAATTACTCTCATGAGTCACTTCTCATAAATATTACTAAACTTTTATTAAACATGACTTTTTAACTAAAAAACATTGCTCAGAGTTTTTTTTTTTAAATTTTAATAAAACTCAATGAATATGTATAAATATTAATTAAATGCAAAAATTTCTTATGAAACGACAAGAATCGTTTGTATTAAATGAATAATAAATGTTAATTTAATAACATAATTAACATTCCGGTATTTCCAAGAAAAACTTTGAATTAGCTAAAAATCCTCCTGATTCCAGGATCACGATTTATATTTTTATAAGCTTCGTACAAATAATCAATTAATTCTAGACGAATATAGACGAAACAATTTTAATAAATCAATAATAAACAGAATGTTATATTCTGAATAATTATTAGAAAATCGTTTCAAATTCAGATACATCTAATGATTCTTATTTAGTAATTTTTATCGGTAAGGAATTATTCTGAAAACAATATAAATTAATAGAAAGGTTGCTTAACAATTCCCGATATTCCTATAATTTTTTATAAGTATTAAATTTAGAGAAGGAATTGGAACAATGATCTTTTAAAACTTTTTTAAACAAACGAAAATAACTAGTGTCGTTTGGAAATATTGAAATCGTATCACGGGGGTTTAATAACTATTTATTTTTAATTAAAATGAATTTCTTATTATTTTCTTAAAATAACTTAGTATTTTTAACAAATATTTTGTATTTAATTTTATAAAGATTTATTTTAAAAATGTCATAGCACCAATTATTTTTAAATGAATGAAATTTTAATCAATGATTATTGTAATTATTCACATAAAATCATGTACGAAAGTAAATTTTATGTAACTTTAGTACATTCATTACAATTCAACAAATGGGAAAAGGAATTTAAAAAAATTCCAGACATAAAATCAGATAGATAAATTGACCTTAACAATTAGACAAAAGAATTGTTTATGCGACAGACGATTTGTCGACGACGCAGTTAACAGCTAACAGGTGGGAAATAATCGTATTTTATTTTCACTTTGAATACTGTTAATCGAATCTCGTCAACTGCATAATTTTGAAAGATTTATCTCTGTCTCTAATTAACGCGGTGGTCTGCAAATGCTAATATTTATTCATAGGAATGAAAGAGATGCTCGTTCGGCAAAATGTGTCAACTTCCAAGAAATAGGAATTGCCAAAAAGAACACGGAGTGGCTTTGTTCCAGCATTGAAGACAAGAAACGTTTTCTTAGTCTATTCAGATAGGGAAAAAAGTTCTTTATTGAGTAGGCGAAATGTGTTAAATGTATTCACATATTTAAAAAAAAAAATTGTAAAATGAATATATAAGCAGTGATTTAAAAGTATTTAGATAGATTTCTTTATAACGAATAACATTAACGAATTAATTTAAACTAAGAATCACTCAATGACCACACTTTCAAAATATTATTTTAAAATTTAGAAGTCAATGAACAAAATTTATAACCAGATTTTTACGAGTCTGTAAATGGTCACATTATTTATAAAAAAGAAAAATTAATACACTTTGCTATTCACAAACAAAAAATCGCTGCGACATCAGTTTCGAGTTGGAATTAACTTAATGTTAATTACATGTTTTTTCTGATGCAACCGTTTTTGAAATTGAATATTAAAGTGTAAGAGAAAAAAGTTATTCATAATATAATTATTAGTAACTTATAATTAATAGAAATCATATTAATTAGAAAATTATATACTTAATATGAATGAATTATTACGATTTAAAATTAAACAAGAAATTTTGTTTATATATTATAAATTTGCTACGGGACAGTTATAATAGACTTTCAAACTAAATTTATCATTCAGAGTAGCATTTGGAACACTTTATAAATATATGACAATGCTTTCCCACACACAGCAAGGTTTCACAGGACTGCCTCAAACTATATATATATATATATATATATATATATATATATATATATATATATATATAGAGAGAGAGAGAGAGAGAGAGAGAGAGAGAGAGAGAGAGAAAGAGAGAGAGAGAGGAGAAAGCTTCCTTTCCAAACCATTATTCTATAACATGTTTATTATTAGAAAATAACGTCAAGAATGATTTCGGGGTGTATATACGATATATATATATATATCCGAACCTTTATACCAAGTCATACATACAGTTGCGTGTAGGCAATTATTTTTGGAGCTTTCTGCGAGCTAAATTACGGGGAATGGCAAAAATCATAGGTACTTTTCAGTTAGTCGCGTGCAAGTGTTAAATCGCCAGATATTGCACGATTTCTTTTTATCTCTTTCGTATACATACCTTGTGTTAACGAGTAAAATAATTATAAATGCCATAATCATTTTTTTTTTCATTAAAAAAGGTTGTTTTATTTTCGAAAGTGAGTATGTCACTGATTTGTTGAATCATCACCACAACGAAAAGTTGGATGTAGCTATATAAGATATTCAATTTCCCTTCTTCTTTTAGTTAAAAATTGTTAATGGAATTACTTACTTAATTTTACATAGTAAGTACAACGTTGAGGTAAATAAGTGATGGTAAAATCAATTCAAAATGATCATTTATAGTAGGAAACATTACAAATGATTGGAAGTTTTAGAACTCTGTTGTACCACCTATAGCATGAATGCATGATGTGATACGGTCTCGGGTATTGAGCCATACAAGTCCCATAAGTTGTCCTGCGACGTATCGTTCCTCAGCTGCTGTAAACGCAGCTTTAATTAGACCAAAAACATCGGCTGTCCAATTTGCCGTCCTAAATGATTCCAGATATGATGAATTGGTGACAAATTTAGAGATTGAGCAGGCTAGGGAAGGATGGAAATTTAGCGGAGGCAATCCTGTGAAACCATTGCTGTGTGTGGGCAAGCATTGTCCTATTGAAAAGGGGCCCTGCCATGAGGGACATCACATGTGGCTGAAAAATGTCTGGAACCTACTTCAGATTAATATTAGGGTTGACCGTATTACAGCGTATGCGATAGCACTCCATACAATCACACCAGTTGTGGGAGCGGTGTTCCTCTGTACAGAGAAGGCAGGATCCAGACGTTCACCACGGGGCCTCCATACCCGTACCCGTTTGTCATCGCTGCTCAAATTGAATCTAGATTCGTCGCTAAAGACGACCTGATTCCACGTGGTTGAGGTCCAATCTCTTGGAGCGCGACTCCACTCCAAACGGAAGCGACGGTGACTGGGTGTCATTCGCAGTAGACGTAATGGAGCCGCGATAACAAATGTCTTTCAGTCAGGAGCCTTGCGATGGTGCGAACTGACACACATTCCTGTAGTGAAGGTGTTGCATGCGTATAGATGGTGGATAATGAGACAGTTGGCGCTATGCGTGCACCCAGAGCCTGGTCGCTGTGAAACAGAATTCCCTATTGTCCACTGGTCCCAACACCTCTTCACATTAAGTCAGAACAGCCTAGGTGGGAGCTGCTCGCCGAGCTGACCAACTGGTTTCCATCATCCCTATTTCTTCCCCTGCCGAATTCTGACAGCTGCTCGTATTGTCTCCGATGACGGCGTAATGGCATCTCTAGTTAAAACACGTCCCTCTGCAAAAGATTGAATACACGCAAACAAGCTCTGCTCACCTGTTTATAATCCAAGAAGAACGAGGTTCAACGCCCTTTGGTGGTATTACGCAATGCGCAATCACGCTGCATATATATATATATATATATATATATATATTATTTCATTAATGTAACAGAATAATTTAAATTGTTACAGAAACAAGAATTAAACCTTAAGCATTTTTTATATTTACAAGAATAACAAAAAATAGTTTTTTAGATTATAGAAAAAAAAGTAAAGTGAAAGAAAAATTACAATGTTTTCAAAAAGCAAAAAAAAAATATAGAAAAAAAAAGAAAAGTAATAATTGCACAACGAAACAATTAAGAAAATGATCGAATATTTGAAAAAAAAAGCAAGGTAATAAAAAGAGCAATAAGGGAAAATTCAGATCATAAATGAAAAACCAAAATGTGACAAAAAAAAAAAATAAGAGAACAAAGGCGAGAAGATCCAAAATGAAACATTTATAAATTTTGAATTTGGCTGATGACAGATTAGCTGGTTAAACATGTTTTAAAGACTCAACATTCCGAACAGAAAAATATTGCAAACAATTATGGAAATTGCATAAATTCAAATTAACAAAATGCAAATGACCACATTGCACAATATATATATATACTGAGAAATAGAAATATACCAAAGCATCAGCTAATAGAAATAGGAAAATAACAATCCAAAAACTGTTCAATCAGATTAAAAAGCTTATATGAGGTTAATTATTTAGCATCAACAAAACATACATCTAACGCTAACATGATTCTCCCGCTCTTATTAGAATACGATTATCCCGCTACCTGATTATCTACACAGAACACGATTATCCCGCTACACGATTATCTACACAACACGAATATCCCACTTTTACTCTCGATTGCTACATCCCGAGTAAATGTAGCAATGTCCCTCTATCAGAGAGAAATTTAAAAACAAAATTTTTTTTAAAAAAATCTTCAAACTATACATAAAATACAGAAAAAGTAACAAAAATTATAATTACTATACTTTTAATTACTCTTAATAAAATTCACACACACATACACACATATATACTTATATTCTTATATATTATATAAAAGCACTTATGTACGAAAAAAAGGGGGGAAAGGAAATAATTTCTTTCAATGTATCTGACTCGCGATAAGCAAAATACAAATTATTTGTAAAATGAAACTAAACGATTTGCGTGTAAACAAAGCAAGTATAAATATAGTATTAGTTGGTAATAACATACCATATTAGTGGTTAAAAAAAGTATGATTGAATATCAAAATTTAGATTAATTTTGACGAAAGATTTTATCAATTTTACATATTTCACTCAGGTCAGCATTGCATAAAACCATTCTCAAAATATTCATATGTCTCGTTTAAAATTCATTTTCACTGTAGTCATAATATTCCGATGCAGAAAGTAAACTCTCCACAGTAGTAAACTAGCACCTGAGTAGCAACCAGTTTGAATCCGTTAATATAATGTTAATTACTGAAATTTCTAATTTTCTCCTCAAATCTAGATTATTATATTTATTTGAATATATAAAATCTCAGACATTGCAAAAATTGGTGAAATTTTCTACTTAACTAAAATTTAGCTTCTAAAAATATTTTTAAAGATCTAAAAATCCACAAACGAATCATTAAAATAAAAAAAAATTAGTCTCAAGAATCAAAGAAAAAACGTTATTGCTTAGAAAGCCTCATTATTTTTTACTGCACTTTGTTTCCCATTCCAAGAAATATGATACCCTAGAATTAAAGAGGGAAATAGGAATCTTGTAGGATTAGCACTATTTTCACAACTTCAAAATGGCTGATGAATTGAAATCTTAAAGCTGTTTTCCCCAGTTATCATATGATCGTATTCTTTGTTTACAAATAAATTAGGAGTATTAATGAGTGTATGTGTGTGTGTGACAATAATTTAATTAAAAATTAGTCTATTTGTTTAATTCAAAACATTTTATAATTAAAAGAAACATATTTATAATTGAAATCAGTGTGAGATTTTTAAAGTTTTAATTATGTTTCTACTTATGATTTGTGCCTAATTGATTACTAATTTTGTTTGTTGCCGTAATTTTCTCGGTATATCCAAAGAGGTCCATAGATACCTAAAAATGAAAGTAAAATAACATTCTAAATTCAAAAACAATAAATGTATCAATGAATTAATTAGTAGTCAAATCAAAATATTTATCAATTTCTAAAGAATCAAAATTTGATTGTGAAAAATTTGTAAACTGTTCAGTTGTAAAATATTTTTTTCCTTTATCACTTTTAAAATAACCTTTTTTTGTTTCTAATATTTTTTTCCGTTTATTTTATCTCTAATATTAATCTTATTCTAGTCTCAATTATATTTTCAAACAACTTCATTAAAATTCCCATTTTGATGGAAAGTCACTGAATATTTTTAAGGAAAAAAAATTTTTTTTTCGTTTTTTTAAAAATCTGCATGATATTTTAACACGATTTTTTTTCTTGGAATTAGCTTAAAAGAAATGAAAGCTAATTTTGGGAATTATCTAATGTGATATTTGTTTATAAAGTTGATATTTTAAAATGTATCTTGATCTTTCATATATTGCTGAATAGATAATGAAAAAAGTAATGTTTATAAATAATTCCTAAATTAAATAACTATCGTTACAGCATAAATAATGATATGCTGCAAATCTTTTTTTTATTAAATATATGTAATAAAAGATGTTTGAAACAATCCAATTAAATTTAATGTATAGCCAATTATTACTTATAATAACTGGTTAAGTTATAAATAATAATTGGTAATAATCATTTATTCAGTTTAAATGAAATAGCTCACTAAAAATAATATTTTGAATAGATAACAAAAAATTGCCAAATATTTCTAACTGTGTTTGTTTAAGGTTTAATAACGGGACCAATACTAGAAAAGCTTTTTTTTAATAGGAAAAAAAAATTCCTTATCAATATCGTCAGATTGATCATGTAAATTTATATACTATTTCATTAAAATATAGTAAAATTCTTGCTTCTTAATTTATTGTGCAATGTTAAAATTGATTCAATTAATAGTAGCTAAGAAACCCTTCCAACAGAATATGTAAATATTTTAAAGTATATTGCAATATTTACACTAATAAAGTCTGAATTCAATATTAATATTGGAGATTTTGTTGTTGTTGTATCAAAAAGAGTTTTCGATCTTTTCAGCTTAAAAGTAGCATTTTGGGTCCTTTTCTAACATTAAGCCAAAAGACGGTCTTAAAAAAGTCAAGGAAACCTTAAAAAAAAAAAAAAAAAAACGAAGGGGGGCAAAAAATATGCCAAAGTCAGTTTTCTGAAAAAAAGTTTTCCAATAACGATCTGAATCCAACAACCCCAGTTCTTATATTTTACCGGATAATCCTCTTCAGTTCAGACTTTCGGGGAAGGAAAAGGTCTTAGTGCGGGTAACTGTCACGTAGTTTTCTTATATATATACCCTCACTCGGATGTTTTCTGCGTACACATCTAAATGCATGGTACCACTCTGATTACAGAAAAAACTGGACACACATTTTAGTCGCCAAATTCACCCGCAAAAATCCCTTTTTCGTCCTAACGTCTTGAGAAAAGGAACTCCATTATAGCAGCTAAGGGGATAAGGGCGGGGGTGTTCCATTGCACTTTGTAAGTGAATGGAATTCTAGAACAGCAATTTCCCTTGGGGGGTAGGCAATGTCATCAGAACCTCTCCCTCCTTCTAACACCACCCACGCGTCAATAGGACGCTATGTGTCACATAATCTCAATCCTAGAAAATTGCTTTCATCCTTGCTTGTGCCTTCCAGTGGAGTGGCAAGCTGTGTGTCAATGGACCATCCTATTCAGGAAGTGGAGTTGGCGACCCATCGCTTTTCCGTTTGGCGTGATTGGCATCAGTAGAGAGTCGGTTAAAGTCTATTAATTTGAGTCTATCTTTAGTGATTACAATATCATTGAGTTTAGTTCTGAGGTAATTAAAAGATACTTCATTAAAGAAATTTTTATGCTTGTTGAAACGTAGAAACAAATGCGGAGATTGATATAGACGAATCTGGAAAGAATTTTTGAAAGAGCCAGAATTATGTAAAAAGTAATGTAGGCCAGAATTATGTTAAAAAGACCTATGTAGGTCGTCAGAAAATTTTACCATTTATAAATATATTGTGTTCAAACATTTTTCAAAAGTTAAAGCGACTTTAAGCATTCAAAACTTACTTCGTGTTAGAACAGTCTACTTCCTAAAGAAGATTTTTAAAAATTGTAAGACGGAAAAAAAAATTTATTTTTACATATTTTTGATTTTTATATTTTTTTGTTTTCTGTAAACGTTAACCATGAACTTAAGAAACATATATATTTATGTACTTTTTTATGTCAAGAATTTCGCGTATTTTTGTTGGAATGTATTCTGTTAGCATTTTTGCTTAAAAAGATTATCCAAAAATGACTTCGATAACAATTTTATTAAAACATATATAGTGGAATTTTTTTAAAAATATTTTCCTATTTTCGAAGCTTATAGCTCATAAATTATTTAAAAATTGCAGAATTTTAAATTTATTTAGTTTATACTTGACAGGTTTCTAACAAATTTTCCTTAAAGTATGAATATTATATTTGTATTGACGAGAATTGTATATAACCTCGAAATGTACGACGTTATTTTGGATTTTTCCTGCAGCTAGTTTATTATATACTATGAGAGGATAACTAAAATATAGAAGTGATATTAATTTTCATAGATATCCTTTGCGAATGAAAAATTAACATTTAAAATAAAATAGAGTAATTTATACATTTTTTGTTTGTTTCAAATTATGGGTTATGTACAAAAAGCTTAAAAATCACAAATTGAGACTACATGCTGATTCTAACTGTTATTTTTTAATCATTAATGCACTAAATATATTTCCTATCAGAAAGGTTCCTTTTAGCCAAAACTCCGAGTTTATTTTATCATTTGATAACGATTCATAGCATTTGCATTCTTCTAATGTTGCTGCCTTGTTAAAAATTATGTTGAATGGCTGATTTTTGTAACGAATATACTCATAGCATTTCTTTTCAAGGCTTTTCGTGTGTTTTTTAGAAATTCTTTATAAACTTGAAACGTGACACGTACCTCCTTTCAGTTTCAGAAAATTATACCTCTCCCCCTGATAAGACTAATGAACCTAAAATTAACCCCAACCAAAACTATTTGAGCATCTTTGATGCAATAAATGAAAAGAATTACTCTGAGTTTTTCCCAATCACATGGTTGCTTGAAAAAGGATGAGAAGCACTAAAACAAATTAGATAAACTAAACAATTTTATTCAAAGACTTGATGAATCCACGCCTTAAAATTTAAACACAAGTTTTTTCCACAATTTGTAAAAATAATTCTAATAAAAAAACATTGTCAAAATTTACTTTCCGAAAATTTTTCTAAGTCCTACCAAGTAGATTGAGAACGTCCATCATCCACTGAAAATTCCCGACTTTCACCCGCACTCCCTTCCCTCTCCAAGTAAAATTACCTCTACAAGATAAACTAAACGATCTAATAAACATCGCTTAAATCTCTTACTCTTTTTAAGCACTACACTGCAGATTTTTACACTTCATACTATTCTGCCCTGGGCATTAGAGAGCTACACTGTGAATTCACAAACCTGCTCTGTTGGAAACCATTTTCTGCAAACTCCTATTCTAATCTGAAGAGTGAAAATCTGGACAATTTGAAATTGGATTCAATCTTTATTTTTATTCAGACTGGAGATAGAGGGTTAAGAGACTCAATCTCTCCAGAAAAACATATTAACACAGTACTTAGTGACTTTCCTACCCATCTGACCGTTTCTATAGTAAAACTTTTTAAAAACTTAAGAACTTTTTTGAAATCTAAAAATCACAATAAACTCGCTTCAAATATCAAATTGAAGATTTTCTATATCTTCGCTTGAAATTAATGAGCACTGCGTTCAATTTGTATGCTATCCAAATACAATTAATACGTATATCTGATAATTTAGAAACCGTACTGCTCATAAAAATTAAAATTTTATTAATACATATTCAATATTATTGTTTACTACATCCTTTATTTACCTTGACTCTCTCTAGAGGAGTCCAACAGCTTCAGACTTGTGACTTCCCGAAAAGTGTAATTCTTCCTCCTAATTGCAACGATTCTGTTCATTGAAACAATAATTAAAGTAACATTATTATTAGTTAAAGAAGAATATAGAAATATTTCCTCGGATTTTATGAAACGTAAAATTATCTTTTTAAATTGGCAAAGGAATTTTAAATAATATTAATTTCTTTTTGTTCACTTACATATGTACTATTAATTCCATTCATAGCAAAGTTTCATATGAATAAGAATGCAATTGTATTCTGCTTTTAAAAAAAAATAAATATCCTTCTTATTCTTCTTGTACTGAATTATCTCAAATTTTCAAAATAATGAAATTATTAGAAAATTCTTTGATTTCCCTATTTTTCAAAATCTGAATATTGAAATAAATTAGGATAGTTCATTAATGGGA
Source organism: Nephila pilipes (assembly GCA_019974015.1). Taxonomy (NCBI): domain Eukaryota; kingdom Metazoa; phylum Arthropoda; class Arachnida; order Araneae; family Nephilidae; genus Nephila; species Nephila pilipes. The sequence goes on along the minus strand of BMAW01066933.1, from coordinate 28,242 downwards.
AAAAGAAATTAAAATACGAATAATCACTTTTTCACAATCTCTAAAAAAGTAATTACAATTCATTGAAACTGCGAGATAATTTTTGGGAACATTTGAACAATTAATTACATTTTCAGAACCTCTATATATTTTGTTAACTTATCATTCTTAAGCAATATCTTCGTTTTTGGATATATTTAAAGCTGTCTTTTATAATAAATGGGAAACATTTCTGTTTTATTTCATGTTTGCAGGTTATTGGTAGTCACTTACGTCAGGTGGCTCATACGCTGACATTTGTATGTGATCGATGGAAATGAGAGTGATTGTTCATTATTGTCGCACCGAAAAGCAATTCTAAGGCTATTGGCGACGGATCTCGTCATTTCGAACCTCGGTCAAGTGACGAGGACGACACCTCAGGTGACACCTACCTCTCTTAACTTCCACATCACGCCCACGGGAGGATTTTGAGCCATAACTGATTTAATGTGTATCAGTTCCGGCTACACGGTGGGTCTTTCGTGCCACCAGGGTTCGAACCCATGACTCGACGAAAACTGCCAGCCGCGAGTCCGTGACAATGACCCCTAGGTTACCGCAGCCTCTGATGTAAATGAGAGAACAATATAATCAATTTCGAAGGTAGTAGACATTTAACTATTACTAGTAGAGCACTGTTTACCTAAAGTAATGAAAATGATTGTTAGTAAATTATTATTTTTAGTTTATTATGTAATCTGTGTCTTTTCCTTTTCTGCATACTAAAAACATGGTTCAAATAATTTAACATGTTGACTGGTGAGTGCAAAGTTATTGTGCGTGCTCAGTTTTATGAACATTTACAGAAAATAATACGTGTACGAAGAACTTGCCGTTATGAAATAAAATACAATACTATCTAGCGCAAAAAAAAAATTAAGCTCATTTTGTCATAAACTATATGATTAATTATTTTCTTTTATTGTCCGTTGCAGATGCATTGTTTTTAAGTCTTACCGCTGTGCGAAAATCTGAGATTTAAAATAGGGAAATACTTCAATTTTTATTATTTCCATTTCGTTGAACTGTTGAAAGAACGAAGGGCGATTCTTCAAATTCAAAGAACAAAATAAAAGATATGAGCCAATTTTGTGAACTTTCTATTTTTATGACTACATTCTCACTAAACAATGTATAGTAGTTGTAATTCTTTCTTCTGTTCAACCTTTCGTAATATATACTTTTCAATGGTTATGCGTTTATTGCATATTGTTTTGTTGGAATTTACAGTATCAGATGACAGTTTTATGTAAGACACATAAAGGAGTTTCGAATGAAAAATTTCTTCAAATCAAATCTCTGCGACAAAATGTAGTTCTTGAAAACAATCAGTGTTCTCTTATATAAAAGCAGCAATTTAATTCTTATAGGATAGTTTAAAATATACATAATATACTCGCAAATACATAATTTCACAGTCTTTTGTTATATGAATTTTATTCAGAATAAAATCGTTCAGAAAACGATTGTTCACATAAAAATTATAAAAAAAAAAAAAAAAAAAACCCAAAAAAGTTCTAAATTAGAATAAAAAAAAGTTTCAAAAAATTATTTATTCTAATTATTTTCACCACACAGTTGCTGTAAAAGCATAAAGAGTCAATTTCTAGGATAGAGAAGCTATGGCTTCCCCTTGGCCATCAAATGAGGCCTTCTGAATGGATTCAAATTTCGTAGAAGAAATTATTTCATTTTCATCACTTTATTTTTGTTCATTCATTTTTACGTGTCATCAAAATGGCCTGATTACCATTTACATTTAGAAATCTTAATTTATACCACACATAAAAAATTTTAAATTATACCAATTGTACATTCTTCCCGTAGATAACCTCTGTACCAGAAAAAGTGCACCGGACGTTACTAAGCCTTTTGTACGTGCTTTAAATACCTGAAAGAGGTATGTATTGTTTAGAAAGTACCAATTTTGGTACATTTCAAACAATTTAACAATTTTTTTGTTACATACATTTTCGGTCTACTACAACTCATTTAATTCTATTGTTATAGCAATATCGCAAGGTTGCAGCAACTTGTTAAGACCAAGGTATGTTAGATTCTTTGTGAGTTGGGAAGTCCGAATAGATTCTCTATGATTTATAAGATACTTGCATGGGTTATCTGTAACTTAAAAGGTCGTAGTGATTCTCTACTATTTATAAAAGGGTCGAATAGCTTTCGTGCGACTTGATTTTTTGAGAATTATTTGAAGAATTTAAGTGATGCTTGAACAGAATTTACATTTTAATTCACTGTAACACATATTTATTACACAAATTTAAATTTCTCTTCATAAATTGCTTATATAAAAAAATATTATCCTGAATGCACAAGTATATTTTACTAAATACAGTAAATAGTATCGCTACATATTTATACTTAGAGTATCAACAGTTTTTCTTTCATAGTGTCAAGAGAGATCGACTGTTTTAGCGAAGGTATTTTTTTTTACGTTGCGTACAACAAGCGCCAGTGCGTCAAGACACGAAGTCAAACTTGGTATTAACTACTGTCATAAATTACAAAAAGAATTCGTCAAACATAAGTTTCTTTAATTTGTATTAAATATTCTTTCAGACAACAACAATAATAATAATTCGATCAATACGAAACAATGTATTTATGTAGTGATATTTGGTTTTATCTCTAGGTAGTAATCAAGCATGAAACTATACATTTTCGTTAGTGAAGGGATTCCTCGTCTTCTAATTGTTAACGTTCGTTAATATTGTATTGAAAAGATTGTTCAAAAATATATTTATCCAAGAAACTTGTGTTTCAGTATTTAATATTGATTTATCAACGCTTTTGTGTATATCCAATGAGATTGCAATTTAAATACATTCACTCATCATTTTGCACATCTGCGAACTAAGTACGTTGTGATGAAATGTCAAAAAAAAAAGGGGGGGGGAGTTATATCTTGTGATATTTTGCTATGGAAATCAGAAAAATGATTCTTCTTGGCTGATGCCAGTTATATATTAGTCATTAAATTTAATCAAAGCTGACATTGAACTTGAGGTGTCTCACGAAACTACCACCATGAGAACTAGCAAGCAGTCGTGAAAAAGCGAACCGATTGAGTATGAACGAACAATTGTAAAGAAGTAAATTAAAGTCCTTCTGTTTATTTGCTACAACTTTATACAAATAAGAATACTGAGGAATTTTTTCAAATTTTCACATCTTTCTTTTAGCTGTTCAGATCGTCATCTAATATTTTTTGTTAATTTAAATCTGTTTTTAATATATTTATTGTTAATAAATTGTTGTTCCTAAAATATGTAACCATTTTTTTTATCTCGAGTTAGGCGACTTCCGTGTTGGTGACCCGAACAAGTAGGAGTGGATAGTTCAGCACAAGATCATAGAGAAGCCCTGATAGTTGCACTGAAGACAATGAATGTGGTATTCGAGAATACAGCGCAAGGTTATAAAGAAATCTGGTAAGCTACATTGAAAACCATGGAAGTTGACGTGAATGTCCAGCACAAAGCTACGAACTCTTCAGAGATCTTTTTGTAATTATGAAATCTCTCAAACTTCATATGGATTTATATTTGATGAAGTAACACAATGTAACACAGACGCTGTAAAATCAATGGAGGGTCGCATGCGGAGTTTTTTTGATTGATTGTTTAATAACGTTGCTCTTAGAAGCAACACGAGGGCTATTGGCGACGAATCTCGAAATTTTGAACCTCGATCAAGTGACAGCATCTTCCTCCTTCCATATCATGCCAAAGGGAGGACTTGGAACTTCGATAGATTTAACGTGCATCAACCCATTATTCGGCGGGTTTTCAACGGCATCAGAGCTCGAACCCATGATTCTATGGAAACAACACCAGTCGCTAGTTAGGGATCACTAGGCTACCACGGCACCGGATAGTACGCAAACTTTCGGTCTATGTATCTCTTCTCTACTGTGTCTAGAGCATACACCGACTTTCTTATTTGATGGATAGCATATTTTGAAATTGATTGAAACCATCAAATTTTTTTTACAAAATAATGTACGTTTTAATGTATATTTTTGTAAAATCTTTTCAATGCGCCTTATTAGATTACAAATAGTTAATTTCGACCCACCGGCTAATATTCTTCATCGGTAACAATTCATTCACCACAGACGATACCTCGTCCTGAAAAGTTGTGTACCTTTCAGAAACGTTTGGTGTAAGACAAAGGAAACTGCCCTTCGCCAGTTTCTCCATTTTGGATTGATCTGAAAGAACTGTAAAAATACACAAGGGTAATTGGTTAGTAAGTTAATATATGGACCACGATTAAATATACTTTCTTAATTAATTGTTGAATGACCTTCCAAATTGGCATTTCACTCTATTCGTCCATGCTCACCACATGAGATTTTTGAGGCTCAGATTTATTTAAAGTGCTACTGCCTCATTAATCCGCACAACAGGGCCATGATTCACCAGTCATAGTCCAATATTTCGTTGATTCACTGTCAATGAAATATTGGATACTTAAGTTAAATAAGTTCGAAAAAATTATAAAAACACTGATGACCAAAATTAAAATTCACTACGTATTTCGTAACTGATGCATATTGTTTACAAAATCTGGCGTGAATTCTTGCATTATCCTTTAATTTTTTTTTAAGAATGTTTCATTCGCATAATTTAATAAGGGAATATTCTTAAAATATGTACGTATATAAACAACGTATAATAAATAACGATCTTGGTTTCTTTAGGGTTATCAGCATTCATAACTTTTAACACTGAAACCGAAATTAACTACAAATATTTTAAAATAAAAATATATGTTTTTCAGGATTATTCAAAATAAAACATCCAATTTCAAAATGCTATAAGTATATTTTCATAAATAAACGACACAGAATGATAAGTAATTCAAGAATGCAAAGGGAAAAAAATAGAAATTTTTCTTATATCAAGAGTTCGTTATAACTTCCTTTTGGTTACACATATAATGTCAGGTTGATTTGTTAAATCCTGCCAAACACGATGTACAGTGTCAGTGGTAATTGAATGTACAGCAGTAGAAACCGTTGTTTAGGTTCACATAAAATTGTGGGTAATGACGATTATGAATGTTAATTAAAGTCGCACCAAGGAAAAACTCGAGTGCTGTTGGCGACGGACCTCGTAATTTTAGACCTCGGTCAAGTGACGAGGACGACACCTGAGCACTTACCCCCTTCCTAACTTTCCCACTACGCCAACGGAAGGACTTTGGGTTTCGACAGATTTAAAGTGCATAAGGCCCGACTACACGGCAGATCTTAAATGACCTCAGGACTCGAACCCGCGACTCAACAAAAAGCGCGAGTCTGCGACCATGGCTCGCTCTTTGCGGTCATGGTTGTCATCATTTGCTACCGGGCCACTTTGGTAATGATGGTGCACACACTTTATTTTTTACAAACTCCCGAAGGAAGAAATCGCATGGGGCCATATGAGGTGTCTTAGGTGGCCCGTTGTGTAACATCAAATAATCTAGTCCACTGAAACTGATCCAATTCGAGGTAGTAGAGAAAGTTTCTGAGAGAGCTTTCGTGAAATAGCTTCCCAAAGTCCTACGAGGCTCACTTATTGTTCACAATACAAAACTTCCACACTTTTCCTTTGTGTTCCTGTATTACTTAACATTCCGTGTCGTTTATTTTTGAAAATATGGAAATTTGAAATCGGATGATTCATTTTGAATAGCTCTATGTAAACTAAGAAAAAAAATTCTAAGAAAAATTGTTATTGATTTTATAAACAATGCACAAAATTTAAAAAAAATCCTTAGCCTCTAAGATTATCTCATCAAATCTATGTCAATTAACATATACTAATTTATACATGTCAACTGACAGAAACACATTCGAATAAATTTCAATAATAATTAACATGTTTACGAAAAGCTTAGTAAATGGTCTTTTGTATCATAGGTATTTATATGTTACATATGTCTTATCAAATATAACTGAATTGGAGAAGTTGAATTGTTTTCTGCGTGAAAATAGTAATTTATAATTCAAAATAAGTTAAATAAAATTGCTCATTAACTTTAAAGAGGAAAAAATGTTTATAAATTTTTAAATTGGAAGCTGATTTATTTGCTCCTTATAAGAATCACATGTTTTTGAAGAATTATTCAAATAGTTTTAAGAATTCTTCCTCTTAAAAATGTAATTAATTTAATATTGAATTACAGAATCAATTTATGAAGGAAATAGAAAATATTAACATCTCCTTTATAGAGAGAGAATAAAGAAAATGAATCGATTCTTTTCTGAAAAATTCTCTTTAACAACCATCCAATAGTCGACAATTTCGTAATTGAAAGTGTTAGAATTAATTTTAGGTGTATACTTTTAAGATTTTATTCATACTTCAAAATTATGAATCTAAAGTATAGCGCTTCGATTACTAAAGTTAAAAAAAGAAATTTTTACAGCAAATATTGTCCTTAATAAATTCAGATACATATATCCTTATGAACTTTAAAATTCTGTAAAAATCCGTTCTCACTATATTATTGAATGCAAGTTTTATTTCTCTTTTTAAAGATTTCATAGATGCACAACATTTCACGTTACAATCTTGTATATCTAGTAATACATAAATAAATTCATAAATTGTTATTACGACTTTTCAAATTTCATTTATAGCTGTGAGAACATGCAAGCTCAACTGGCGAGTTTACAGTTTTACAGTAACCCTGCAAGTCGCCATTGGATTGCAGCTGCTGTATTTTAGAAAACGTAACATACACAATAGAAGAGAGTTTCCTTGTTATTTATCACATGGGCTTAGGGGAAAAAATTTTGGTCGAGTAAATATTTAATCAATCGGTTGTAGATGGACCAACGTATCTTGAGATGGATCTTTTTCAATCGAAGAGGGGTATCGTGAGAAAGAAATGTCAGGAAAAGAGATGTCGATTTGAAAAATGATGTTTAAGAACATTTTTAACAATGAAGCTTTTTCGCATTGAAATAGAAAGTACAATTTTTCTGAATAGATGGAATTTTTATTTCGGAATATAATGTGGGTAAATGCTTAGTAAGAGTACATTCAGTTTGAAAGAAGTTTGAAATGCACTATCGTTTTTATTTTAAATTGATCTGTATAACATGATATTGAAACATTTTACTTTTACTGGAAACAGTAAATATTTGTAGCTCGTCCATTCAGTTTTTTTTTTGTGATGAAATAAAAAGCAATACATGATTTTTTTATCACATGCATTGTAAGAATACTTCTGTTTGAAATAATAAAAATACTTCTAATTAAATACTTCTGTTTGAAATAATAAATATGACGAGGTAATAAATTGTTTTGAATGGATATTAAATCCTCACATGCGTGGGAAACTTGAAAAAAACCAATATCATGGAAAATAAGTTAAATTAATGTTTCGAAAACATGATGTTGACGAACAGAGTATAGTTTCAGTTTTGATATCAGTTGAATTAATTTCCCTTCTGAATTTAAATCTTCCCTTTGGCGCGGTGTAAAAGTTACGAGAGGTGGGTGCCAACTCAGGTCATCCTCATTACTTGACTGAGGTTCAAAATTACGAGTCCCGTCCCCAATAGCCCTCGCGTTGCTTCTAATGTGGCGTTAATAAAAACCAAATCAATATCAAATCGAATCCATCCGGAATATGTAATATTTTCGAAGTTTTCCTTAAATTTTCCCATTTTTGCTCACATTAGGTATGTATTGTTTGAATAACACATAATCATTTTTTTAAAAATTTTAAATCATCGTAAAGTTATTTGTGATAACTTCTGCCGTTAACTTAATAAAGAAAATGAAAATTAATATCACTCAAAATACCACATTGTAATTTCTTTCCAATATTTGAGATATATTTTATATATTCTAAACTGCTTACATTTAAAAGAATAATAAGACAGAAAACAAATTTTTATTGGAAAAAAATTATTCGCATATTTGAGATTATTTATCTATGTTATTAAACGGTTTTTATACTTGTTTTTCGACAGAAAAGATCAATTTATTACACAAATAAGTAACAAGCATTAATATTTTATTGAATATCAAAGCTTTGTAGTTATCGTGAAATAAAAAAATGAAGAAAAATAAATTAAATTAAATTAGTGATGTAATTAAAAATTACACACTCGTTGAGAAAGAGTTACCTCATAATTTGAAGAATGAATGAGGAAAACAAAAAAAAAATTATTTCACTTTCAGCTCGTCAAAATATATTTCCTAGATAATAAGAAAACTCTTATTGCGAACGCAATTTTATTTTATGGGTGTGTAGGAATTGCAGAGGTATTCCTTCGAACATGACATCCTCAAAAATATGAAGTCTTAAAAAAGATAAACTAGATGGTTGAAGTCCCGCGCATGTTCAATAGTTCCAGGAATTTACTTTATCAATAGAAATTAATCCAATTCTGTTTAAGGGTTTATTTTACTGTAATATTGCTATTCAACTCATATTGATTTTGCATTCAAGAACAAAATTCTGAGTAAAATTGCTGATACACGAAGCTTGAAAAATACTCAAAAGTTTAAAAAAATATGATAAAACACTAGAGGTATAGGAAGCGATGTTTCTTGATGTAGAACTTGCTTATCGTATTTAGAAAGAAAGCATCTTAATGCCAAATGAGGAAACCTTGAATGTAAGCATTAATATGTAAGGAATACATAATAATTACAATTTATTGTTACGTAGTTCTTCATGTTGATTAACTGACATGAAAATATCAATTTTTAAAAATAAATTACAAAACAATTGACTATTTAGTGTGTATTCAATTTGCTCATAGAGTAACGATACAAAATATTTAATAGTAAAATTAAATTCTTAATTGAAACTATAACAAAACTTTTAAAGGTATTGTAATGCATTTGTTTCAAAATGAACTTACGTAGACCGAACATATCGTATTTTAAATTTCTTCATTTCACACCCACGCACAAAAACTAAACTACTTTAACTTTACTTAACTTTGTACTGTTTCTCTATTTCTTTTTTCATTTACTTAAGGTTCTCCTTATTTTTAACCTTTTCGCAGACTACTTTTCTTTTTCCACTCTTCACAACATAACTTTTATTATTACTTTAGAACTCATAAATCATATTACTTTGTTCCTTCTTTACGGTAGCTTACTTAGCTAAATACTTTCACTTAACTTGCTGTAGCTTACTTAGCTATTTACTTTCACTTAATTTCGTATGAGATGAGACATACTTTTTAATAATAATAACAACGTTTATTCATTCAATCTCAGTTTCTGTTGCGTTACCTTGGTGATCAGTGCAGATTACAATTAGCACTCAATCACCCCTCGATTCACAACTTTCTCGAATATCGAACTCGCTTACTCCGCTTTGTCTGATCGACTCTGCTCTGAGGGGATCGTATGACATCCCACATACACTCTTTTACAAAAAAAAAACCGCCCTCTACAGGAGGGCTTTAAATACGGGAGATAACATTCGTTTATTTGTTTGGTTTTTTTTTCACAAAGCACCACATCACAATAAACAAAGAATATATAGAAGGATCGCGATACAAATTTCTATCATCTTTACATTTACCACAACGTTCGACCGCACGTCGAGACTCCTCCCCATTTAGATTCTCTCTCCTCTGAAAAAAAAAATGTTGTAGTCTCTCGAATTTAAAGCCAGCCAATTTTTGGCGATTAATCCCTGCATGGGGAGCTGACTGCTGAATTCGTTAAAGTATTCAACTTTTCAATCAAATGAAAAATAGATTGCAACAATTATATCATGTATTGAATTATACCCCCCATTTTAACTATCCCGCCTTCGAAGATTCGATGTTTTCTACATGGTCCCCAAAGGAAAAAAAAATCGAGTGGTGAAAGATTTCCAAATTATGTAATTTTACAAAACATTTTTTATAATAAAGTCATTACTTATCCTGAAAGAATTATAAATTACATTCAATAAATTGCATTTTAATGTGTTATTACTTGCAAATGTATTGCGAAAGATTTTAAAGTATGAATACATATTAAATTGTATTTCCTACATTACGTAGACAGATTTCTTATGCAAGCTTTTTAATATAAAAGAGCCTTTCCCCATTACGTAAATTCTAAACAGTGATAGTAAACAGTATATTATTTTTCGTTTCTATACGATGAGTGCTTTCCATAATTTAGCTCCTTAAAATTATTCTAGACATCTAATTACACCTTTTTATCTGGCACAAGACTTATTTAAGCTGTTTCTTACTAAATTGAGTGCACTGAATATAAAAACAAGTAATATTAAAAAAAATTTAAAATCAATTCCTATTTAAGTCAACAAAGAAATATTTTATTTTAGTTACTTTTTATTAAATAATTACAATTAATATAAATATGTATATACATATGACAGAATCACAATATTAAGAGAGAAAAGAAATTCTTTTCCAGCGATCTTCACGCTTCGTCACTGACGGTATTTATTCCTAAATTTATATCCTGCTAAATATCTTATATCAGATAATATTTTTTTCTTCCATATAAAACTGAAATTAATTATTAGAAAATCAAATAAAAAAACTTTTGCAAGACAAATGACATAGTAGAAGCACTAGCTTGTTTCTTAATTCATCCGATAAATTAAATGGTCAGAATGCAGTTTAGCCCAACCACCTTTGGCGACAGGAATTATTTGGCGGTATTTTGCTAAATGTGGCTATCCTGGTCTGCTTCATGGAATTAACGTTTAACCAAAAAAAATCTCCAAATTTGGCAGTTTTTGAAATTGCGCCAAGCGGTTGGGCTAAACTGTATTTTCACCAATTAAATTTAATTAAATGAATTAATAATTGAAAAAATGTATGAACATCAAGTGTCATCCACTACAAGTTTTAAAAATGTATTTGAACTTGAGCGGATGAATAGAAAGTATTTTATTAACGATTGAAAATTTGAAAGAGATATATATAGGGAGAGTGGGAGCTAATAATAAGAATTTAATGACCGTTAAAATACATAATATATTTATATATATGTGTGTAACAGAAAAATTAATAAGTATTTTAATACAAATTGAGAATCCACACATACACACACAGTAAAAACAGACATGCACATAAAAACTGGGAACTGAATTGTGGGGTTAAATAGTATGTTCTATGGTACCGACCCTTTTGATACATCTTGTAACGCTGAAAATTTCTTCTCGAACCTTTTTGGATTAGCGAAATCTTTTGGAACTTGAAATTTTAAATATAAGGACAATTAACTTATGGATTATTGTGGAATTTTATTTTTTCAGATTTATTAATTAAAATTAATCCACCATACAACATTAGGAATACAAAGGCTGCAAATTAGTGGTGTAGCTGTGAAGAATTTCATGAATATGGACACACATAGCTTATATTTACAAATGCATATTTTATTCATTGTATTCAAAAAATATTTATATTTAGTTTTTTAACAACTAAATTTGAGTTTTGGTGTTCGATCTTTTTTGGATTTTGATTTTAATTAAAATTTCTTCTTGTAGCTGAGTTGCTTTTAAATGCTCTCAAACTGAAAACTTTTTAAACTACACACAATGCAATCATTATAGGTATTCACATCATAATGGCTACATCACAAATTTTCGGAGGTTTATTTTAAAGATATTCGTGACCTTTCAAACTTTAAATCTTTCTCTCTTGCACACATATCATGGAATACGTAACATATTTTTTATCGATTAAAATAGGAAATTTACATTTGGTTTAAAGGTCAATATTTTTACATGTGTGGATTTATATACGTTTTTGATCTAAATTTTGTAATTGGAAAAATTTGCATATATATATATATATTATAATTCACAAATTTTATCACATCATAAGCAAATCAATCAAAATAAAAATTCATTCAATATATCAATGTCTTACATTATGTACATTAATTAAAGAAAACATTTATATATATTGTACATGTTATTAACATGAAATATTTTAAGGGTAATTAAAACAAAAATAAGAATTGAGAGAAAAAACTAAATAGCTTAAGAAATAATCAAAAATCATATCAATATTTATGCAAATGAGAAAATACTTAAATTATTAAATAATTTAAAACTTAAACCCAAAAATTCAAAACAAACTATTTAAGAACCAAGCAATTTACAATAAAGCAAATTGATAGAAGAGCCTAAATCTAGAAAAATAGAAATAATGTGATTAGTACTGTTCCATACTTGAAAATAAAACAATGTATATATATATATATATATATGTATAAGATAAAGCAAATAAATTATCATTGAAAAACACAAAAGGAAGAGAACAATTAAAAACCAAAAAAAAAAAAAAAACATTTATAGAACTAAGTAAAAAAGTTGAAACTGAATCAAATTTGAAACTAAGAGATGAATAAAATTTGAAACTAGAATAAAATTTGAAATTAATTTGAACCAAAGAATAAATCGAATAATTGGAATACCCAACAAAACAAAACATGCATATTCAGACTGGGGACTGAATTGTGGGTTAAACTAGTTCTATGGTACCAACCCTCCCCCAATGTATCTTGTTAATATATATATATATATACGATATGGTAGGAAATAATTTTCATTTATTTCATCTCGTTAAATTTAATAGAATACTTTTCACAGAACACATCCTATTATTGCAATCACTGATTAAAAAATCCCAACGTACTAAACAAATATAACAAATACGATTGAGAAACTTATTCTTGGATGTATTCAATATGAATTTACTTCCAGGTCAATATATATGCTCATTAGTTTTCAAGCGCAAAAACATTCAGAACTTTTTAAAACTGAATTAAAATAGTATTCCAGTCTTTGCAAAACTAAACTGCAAAAAAAGAATTTTTTTCACATTTATTGAGTAAACTCGAATGACATATGTCGTTTTCTATTATCCTATTTACATAAGAGTTAAGAGGGGGGGAACTTTAAACTCATTCCGAAAAAAATAGTTGTTATGTCTTTCCAAGCAATTTTATTTTCATTCATAATGAAAGGTTTGGGTAGAAAATATTATTGGTTGAAAATTAAAGTCACACATTCGAAATTGTGCAAATACTTATCTTCTTATTATGTTTGACTTATTGAAGTTTTAATATCTTTTACGCTTGCGAAACTGCTTCAGTTATTTTGAACTTTTTCATGAAACCCTATGCAATTTAGGAAAATTTCAACATCATGATAAAATAAATTATTTTTCGAGATGTTTTGAAACGAATCCTTTGATAATATTTTATCATATTTACCTTAGAGTCTAGATCAGTTATCAGGTTTCACAGAAAAGCTCACTTTTCTGGTTTCCCTTCGAAAACATCTACGGAGTCACCCTTTGTAGCTGCTAAAAATAGCTTTATAAATTCGGTTGCTTCTTTGATAGACGAAAATTCATAGCGGATATTTCTGCATCAATTACAAAAGAGAAGCATTTCCTGCATGAAGTTTTGAATAACAACGTTTTTAGGTTTTTTATAATTAATTAATTAAAACTAATATAACTGTTTTTGTGAATTCAATCAATATTTGCAGCTCAATTGAAGATTAAGAAAAAGACAAGCTATTTTTTTTCATTTCTCATATCATCATTATCACGTTAATTATTTCAACAGCAAATTGAAATACATTCGGAACTGGTGTTTTATTGACATTTCTTTTCTTGGAATTTTATGTTTATAAAGGATAATTGTAAAATAACATATATTCAATCGATTTCTGAGCAAATTCGTAAGAAAATGATATATTTTCTGATTTTAACCAAGGGAAAATTGAAAGAGAAATAAAAGTAATAAAAGAAAATAACTATTTAATCAAATAAATTAAATATTTCCTCAATAATTAATATTCCCTTATTAACTCTTGACCAAATGCATAGAAAAGAATTGCAATTCAAACGAAAAAGCAATAAGTACATTGTAATTACAATATTAGAAATTTAAAACCGTTTCTTAAATTAAACGAAAAAAATATCTTTAAAAAAATTGTTATTTCAATTGCATTGAAATAATAATAAAAAAATCTTAAGCTTCCATAACGAATTTCGTTACACCGAAACTTTCAAAAAAGATTTTTATTAAAAAAAAAAAAAAAAAAAAAAAAAAAAAAAACGGATATTACATTAATCGTTGTTTAATTACAATAAAGCAGAACAAAATAAAAATTTGGCATTAATCCATCAACTCAATTACATAAACGTTCTCACGCAGTTGTTTCAAAACTTAGATTTCACTCATAAAATAATAAAAACATGCGCTTTTGTGAGTATTTTTTTTACGGCTGAATTTAAAATTCATCTGATTATTCATGATAAAAATTTATTTGTTAAAGATTCATTTTTCTAGTTAACATACCATTTCTTGAAAATATTTTGTTACGCAAAGAAGGCACATATATTAATGAATTCTTTCTTTGTTTATGAAAAATAGAAATTTTTTTGATAAAATCAATCATTCACATTTTTCTTCATTTTTTAAACATTTTTAGAGAATATAAATGGCTTTTAGTTCGGAAAAAAGTTAAGTAATAAAAAACTTCAGAATTACTTTATTTTAATTTAACGCATGAAATTGACAAAATTGAAGAAAGTTTAAAGAAATCTCTGTGTACTGCGTATTACTTTAAATTATTGTTTCTATAATTATATAACTATATAATCGATTTTTTTTTTATCAAGAGAGGTATATAAAATATTTCATTGTTCTAAGAAAATAACCTCGAAAAAACTTTTTTTAAAGATTTTATCGCATATATTAATTGCAAATATATATATATATATATATATATATATGAATGTTATACGATACAATGGAACGTTTATTTGAAGAATAATCCAAAAATAATGATTATTTAAATATTGTTACGAACACAAGATGAAACTTCTTTGCAAAGGTTTTCTTAAGAAAAAAAAAAAAAAAAAGAGAGATTTAAAGATATTTCATTAGTCAGCCAAGGAAAGTTTAAGCGATGACCTCTTAATCTTGGCTACGGATTTGGTGACTATTTTGGTGACGGTGATAATCTTGGCAACTTTGGTGACAGTTCTCGGGTGAAAGTTCTCGAGAGTGTTGGAACCTAGGCAAAAACATGATTGGAAAGAAAGTTATGGACTTTTCCTGAATTTTCCATGTGACTTCATACCTGGCCGGAACATGAATAAATACGCGAAAGCCTGAGTGGACAGTCAATGAGTTTGTCTTTGGAGCCTGCTTTGGAGATTGATCGAGAAATCGATTGGAGGCCATCGGCTCTTGGAAGTGGATCTGCCGAGGAACTATGGGTAGAGTACCTGTTGAATTTGCGGAGAAACAGCGCGCATCTACTGAGGATTGTCGGAGTTTGCCTTGGAAGTGCAGAGTATTGTTGCGGAGATTTGTCTGTAGAGCGAACTATTAAGCTGGTGACCTAAACGTTGCTGATACAACCGTGACTCTCATTAAAAACGCTGTTTTTATTCCTGTATCTGTGTCACTAATCCATTCAAGTGCTGTGTTTTTGTCTATGCTGTTATTGTCTAAGCTATGCTATCAGTGAGTTGTTCCGAAGATTTAAAAAAAAGCATCATTTACCGTTATTAATTTAATTGGACTGATTTTAACTCGCATGCACTCAGAATTTTTGTAATAATATACTTCTGAAATGGATATTGTCACTCTCTCTTCTTTCTAGTAAAACTTGGATTTCATATTACTTTTTTCAAGTCTAAAACTCATAATTAAAAGTTCAGCGATTGATCAATTTCGTAACACAATATATATATATATGTGTGTGTGAGAGAGTGTGTGTGTATAATATATATATATATATATATATATATATGTATAAGGAAGGCTCAGTTTATGCGCTGTATAGTAATACATATTAAACTACTTTAGAGATTATCAAGCATATTGAATTCTTTACTTTATCGAATAATGTTACTAACTAATTTAGGCAATTGGTAAAACATATTAGATTTATTTTCATCTTTAAATTTCATTTTATATTTCTATGAATCTCAACGAGTTAAACTTTATTTTACAAAGAGTGGTTACTTGTAACATTAAGCTGTTGTCTTATTATTTTTTGTATCTTTTGAATTCATAAATTTCTTTGTTTTTTGAATGGTTTGTTCTCTTAGAAGAGTGAGTGGTTGCTTACCAATGTCACTCTTAGAAGCGGTATAAGGGCTATTGAAGAGAAACCTCATAATTCTGAAACACATTCACGTGATAAGGGCAACACCTGATATCAAGCGTTGTGTCCACCCCGACAGATTTCACATACATCAGCGGCATTAGGAATCAAACCTATGACTTGATGGAAACAACGTCGGCCATTAGTTCGCGATCTTGACCACTTGGATATTAGGGAGTAACAAATTGCTATAATGGGAATACATACTTCGCATGCAAATGCCATCAATGCCAAATAAACATTACAATTTTTCTATCGCTATTTTTTGTGGAACTCTTTTTTTTTCTCATAGCGACAATTTTACGATTTTGTTCTATTTCAATGATTTTATTTCTTTTCGCAAGTCCACATTCATTTCATGCAGTTAAACATAAAGGTAGGGGTTGCAGCGAGCCACATTTTTTAATTTTCTTTATAAATTTTCTCACCATGAAGGCGAAAAGAGAAGCTTCATAATAGTTTAGGGTAGTGGTTCTTACACTTTATAGACTTGCGACCCCACTTTCAAGCATAAAAAGTTTTGATAATCCTCTCCCTCCCAACCATAAGCCTCCATGAAAATAAACTGAGTTGTTTAATTTTAAAAAAATTAATAAGTAAATGAATTGAAATTTATTTATTTAATCCTTTTGTAAAGTAAAATGAAATTCTCATAATTTTTATACGAGGGCTATTGGTGACGGACCTGGTAAATTTGAACCTCTGTCAAGTGACGAGGATGTCCCTCTCCTAATTCTCCCACCACGCCAAAGGGAGGACTTTGAGCCTCGATCAGATTTAATGTTCATCAGCTGCGGCTACACGATAGGTCTTTCGTGGCATAAAAGCTCGAGTCCATGACTCGAAAAAACCCTACGACTAGTACTTCGCGACGATGACCACAGATTGCAGCGACCACTGGGTGAAAAGAGTTAATTTTAGAATTTTTTAGAAGTGTACAAAAATTAGTGAAAGGAAACCACATTTTAATGAGACAGATCTTTTCTGACGCTTGTTTTTTGTTGCATATCAAATTAAACCTTTGGTGCTGTATTTAACACAGCTGGATATAAAGCATCTTCAAAACCTTTCGGCGCTGAATGATATTTGGATTTAATTAGCATTAAAACTGAAAAAGTCGTTTCATATTAGTATGTAGGCTGAGTGACAGAAGATCGTTTTATGCCATTTCAATTGTGAGAAATTCAGCTCTAGCACCGATCCAGAATTCTAGGATTTTTATCAAACTTCTGAATTGTAATGCGACACCGCTATAATTATGCGTATAATGATATTTTTTCAATATATATGAATGATTTACTGCTCACCTTAAGCAGTATTATGATTTTATAATTGTACTTCATAGAATATCTAACGTATTAAATTAAAGATAATGAACAGATTGCGAAATTCGCGTATCTAAATTAAATTTTCGAGACCCCATCATTTCGCTTTTCGAACCCATTTGGAGTCGCGACTCAGAGTTAAATAATTGCTGGCTTAAAAGAATAGATTACATAAAAAATGAGTAGCTGTGACCACGAGTATACAATTTTATAATTCTATGATATGGTAGCAGACATCGATATTGAAAATCCAAATATTGATAAAGATTCAAATGCTGTAGTAGTTGCTCACATCTTATTTTCTCTAATTATCATTAGTATATTACCTCAAGTCGGGGCTTATTTTTATTATTTCTTTCAAAACGAGAACTATAATTACGTTTTGTGAAAAATACAATGGTTAAGTTTCTATTATGATTAGTTGAGAATCTCAGGGCGAACCAGATCATTTCTAGCGAAATTAAGTCAAAAGGAATCCTCATATTTTACAACTTTTGATTTAAATTAATTCATTGCTAAAATATCATGGAAGCTTAAATGAATATTTTTTAAAAGTTACTTTATATTTTTCAAAATGTTTTCCATTAAATTTAATTACTTTATAAAAAGAAATAATTCCCATAACAGAATAAAACTGAATGCTAGTTTAAATCGATATTCAAATACATTTTAAGCAATAATTAAAGATTAACTTTACTAATAAATAGATTGATTATTATGCATGTTTACTAATCTTATTTTTTTTTTAAAAAAAAAGGATGAATTTCTTTGAACCATTTGTGGAATGAAAATCTTTTCCAAAATAAAAATAAAATTGAAATAAAATTAACAATTAGATAATTTAAAATAAGACATTCCATTTAAAATTAAATATTAAAGTATATGAAATAATAATAGAATAAAGTATAAACAAAACAAAAAAACAGAAAAAAGATTTTTATTTAAAAATATTAAGAAAAAAATTATAATACATTTTAGTATCTTTTACAAACAGATGTTTCAGAAACACACACAAAAAAGAGGAGAACCGATTCCCCCAAGTACGATCATGAAAAAATCACGTTCGAAAGTTTAGAATTTCAACTCTTCATTTTTCAACTCTATCAAATTTAAACGAAGCAGCAGCCCAATCACAACTTCTCCATGACCACATAAATGACATCCTGCCTCTATATATCTGCGCCACACTTCCCAATATCACCGCATTCTTTAATGATTAAGCGTACTTGATTGCCCCATTAATCTTATCTCGCCCCGAGCCGGGGCACTTGCCCCCCTGTGTCAAATCAATCACTCCTTATCCTGATATCGCTTGGCCGTATCACCGTCTTGTTTTCCGTGGGATGGGAGTAAGAGGGTAGAGAATGTTTTTTTTTTTTTACGTTCTAGAACTGACATAGAACAGGATAGAGGGGATGTGAGGCGATGAAATTCATGAATATTCACTTTACGAGAGGGAGTGAGATTCATTTATTAGAAGAGGGGAATGAGGTTCTTGTTTTATCAGCTTGACGACTAGCAGGGTGTGGAATGGGACGTGAGTGAAAATCAGATATAAAAAATTCAAGTAAATAGAATGCAGAGAAGATATATTTACAGACAGTTCAATGATACATTGGTGAGGTAGATAATTTACTAGAACTAAATCATGGCAAAATTGATCACAAAATAGCTTAAGAAAATTTTGTGTTTTTAATCACTGAACTTTAACGCGTTGCTTTTCAGAACCTATTTACCCATGAAAATATCTTTTTGCGGGGATTATACTCGAGATAAAACGAGGTTGCTGCATTTTTTGGACATAAAAACTCTCCTTTTTCTGCAGAAAACTCCACTTGAAATCGGAGTGTCTCTTATGGTTCGGAGGTAACATTAACTTCAGAATTTACGAGACCAATCAAAATGACTGGATTTCACATTTCTCTTGAAAATAATAAAGCTTATAATGATCAATTTCCCTTATTTTTGATGACTTTCGATAAAGCAGACAAATGATCAAAATTTTATCTATCTATTTTTCTCTCAATTTTTTTTCTTTCGAGATATGCCTTTAGTATACCTATATGTACTCAAATAATTCATTTTGACTGAATGGAAAATCTGAATGCATCTAATATATGTATTTGTTTCCTAGAATTCTCACGTGGATTTTGAAGAAATATATCGACTTAAAACTAGGTGGATATAATAAGCAATTTGTGTTATTTCTACGATTTTTTTTCTATTTCATCACAAATAAAGCGTGATATATGTTCTTGAATTCATCTTT
The DNA here is from genome assembly GCA_019974015.1 of Nephila pilipes. NCBI lineage: Eukaryota > Metazoa > Arthropoda > Arachnida > Araneae > Nephilidae > Nephila > Nephila pilipes. Next base: position 8,466 of record BMAW01066933.1, on the reverse strand, counting down.
ATAATTATTCACAAAGCATTAGAATAATTATTTAAATTAAATAATAAGAAAGGATTACAGGTAAATTGCTAGAATTATTAAATGTAAAAAATACAATAAGTACAAAAAATTATAAATATATAATTTCTATATGACTTCACATTTTATTAGTTCGTTGTTATTAGATCTATAATACTTTTTTTTATAGTGTTTATTGGGAATTGCTTATAAACGCTCAATTATGAAAGGATGATCAAAGAAAATTAACTATTTGGGAAGGATAACCAATGTAAATGAGATATGCTCTATACCAGAATCAGATGAGTTTCCAACGTACCTTGAAGATGAATCATCAAGCAAGGATTTGAAAGGAACTGAAGATGACAATGTATCAACAGACGTTGGTGGTTATTAGAAGAGTATGATCAGTATTTCTAGAAAAAGATTGAAAATGGGAATTCATTAATGAGAAGATGTGAAGATGATGAAAGGAACCCCCCCCCCTCTCGCGGCAGAAAAAAATAGAAATAACTGTGAATGGAACGAAATGTCACTACTAGAATAAGGTGGAACTTATTGGAAGATCACTATTTCAAAATATTTTCAAGGACACACCAGGACCAATGGGCACGCAAAAAAAATAATATTACAATTGATGATGTTCTCAGATCATTTTCATAGATGAAGATCATCATATAATGGAACACATATAAGAACTTGCACTAAGACAGACACCCGTCGAGTTTTGAAAAATAATTCTTGAGCGATAGCAGAAGTATAATGCGAATTTATTGATATTTTATATGGTCTGGAAGTATACAAAGCGAGGACTTTTTAATGACAGCTTGCAAAATGAAGAACATGCTTTTTTTCACAAAATATGACGAGATAATTTTGCAGGATTTATTCCATTTATACATTTTGATGAAAGAAATGAATGAAGTCAGCGGCCAAAAACGGATAAATTTGGATAACTATTGAAAGAAATAACGAGGAACTTGAAAAAGTGGCAGAACAGAAGACCAGAAACAACCGTTACTCTCCATTTTACTAACGAAAATTGCGTTCGTACAGTTTTTTAAAGAAGCCAAAAGAAAAAAGTAATTATATTAAGTTCAAAATATAAATCTGTAAAAATTGATTAAACTGTTAAGAGACAAATCCATGTGTAATAGAGACCGCTAGATCAAATATCAAGTATGCAGTGATGGGACTCGGGGATGGGCCTCATCAGAATTATTACAGTATTTCAGACTTGCTGACAATAAATTCTCATACAATGTATAAGGAAACGATGGGGAGAAAGATAGCAAGAAAAGATATTTTTTATATCATTTTATGTTGCGCATCTCTCCTGATGAATAGTTCAACTTCAAAGCTATGTTATCAACAAAAAAATGTCAAAAATATGTTTGAGAAAAATGTACACAAATTAAAATTTTTAGTTTTATTTTATAAAAAAATGCCTAGATTAATTTTAAAAATAAGTGCAACTGACAAAATATCTCGCATTTATTATTTATTTCGTTTTATAAAAGACTTATTTTGAAAAGAAAAATATCAGTTTTTATACTACTATATTTCTTCCTGTGTCAGTCATTCAGGCTGGTTTTGGAAGGAATAATGAACACACACACACAATTTTGATATGTCTAGTGTTAAAATACGAATCTTTTTTTCTATGTCAAAGGTATTAGTGAAGGTTGGTTATAGGGGTAACATTTTTTCAACAATTTAAAAAATAAGAAGGAAGACTATTCTTTGAATAATTTTAATAATTTTTATCCTCCTAGTCTCTTAATCATGCCTTTTTTTCTTTAATAGGTAAAATAGTAAATCTGCAAGATTTAATAAAATAGTTTTCTAAAAATCCTCCCATAATTTTTTTTTGGGGGGAAGAGAGCGTCTGATGGTCGAATAATACTTCACATATAGAGTTACATTTACGGGTAAAAAGCCTTGTACTTTTAAAATAAACTTTTTAGTGGCTGTAGACAGATTGAATAAAAAACACTCGTTAAAATTGATATTTTTTTCCTTATTCACAGATGACATATTTTGTTTTTAAACAATGTTTTTTGATAAACCAAGTAATTAACTTCACCAAAATAATGAGTGACAGTAAATGATGCAGACGACTTATGTGTATGACATAAGCAATATTTGATTTAAATTGATTTTTATATGATGAATTTTTGTTATTGGTGAATGATGCAAACGATACATATTTGTTGAAAATTAACAACATGACATGTTTTAAAATTTATTTTTTCGTAGAATGGTAACAAAAGGATTGTCTTTCTTAAAATTTTTTATTTTAGTTACGATATACCCCGTCCTGACAACATTATTACAAGCATGTATGCAGATGACACTGCTATACTAACCCAACACACAGAAACAACAACATTATCAACGCACTTAACACCCACATTAATATCCTTGAAAACTGGTTTCCTTCATGGAAAATCGTCACAAACACCACAAAAACTGGAGCAGTTTTTTTTTCTTCTAGCAACAGAAAAAAAAAAAAAATCGATTCTAAAATTTGCATAAATAATGACTAATCTCAGCACACCAAATACCTCGGTGCAATTTTAGATAAACAATTCATATTCGAAAATCACATCACATACATTAAAAACAGATTTTGAGCAAGTGCGTGTTAAATTGTTCCCTTAATCGCTCGGTCTAGAAATAACAAGTTGCTTTTCTACACTCTGATTCACCAATCAATCCTTACTTATTCTTGCTCAGCTTGGAGTTTTTGCAGCTAAAAATCACGTTAAAAAACTAGAAAGTTCACAAAACCATGTTTTAAGACAAATATTAAATGGCCGATTATGTATGAGAAATGTAGACCTTACAACTTCATTAATTTCCCTGCTATTTAATCTGTAACGCAAAAAGTTTCTGTCAAATTCATTGCAAATCTTGAAATTATTGACAATAATTCCCTACAAATACCACAAATTACACTCCTAATCCCAAATTCAAAAGATACAGAATCATTCGATTCAACACTTAAACTTTTAATTCCTCAAACCATTGACAAAATGTAGTGCCACACTGAATAGAAGCATCAATAAATTCTGGGCACCAAAGCGCGATAGAGCACAACCACTCTCTGGCTGTTTGATCATTTTGGAAAAGCGGAAGTCGTATTTATTCTTCTCCGTTCTCTTACCATTCCGTTAAGCTGCAAACTCATCGGCTGGCAGCACAAACATAAAAATTATCCTTTCATAACTTTCAGATTCTTTTTTGTACATCGAAGTAATTTTCAGTAACACATTAATCAATAACTCCCGAGACTCATCCAGAGATGGCGCTCGTAGTAAACCAGTAACCAGGTCTTTCTAGAGTACTAACCTTTTCTTGAAACGTGTCAAAATTTTAAGTCGATCGGACCAGAAACAGCTGAGTTATCGAGATTGGAGTAAAGTCGTTTTGTAGTTTGTTTAAAAAATGGAAAAAACCGAGTTTCGTGTTCTGATACAACATTGTTTTTTAATGGGTAAAAACACCGTGCAAGCGAAACAATGGATTGAAAAATGTTACCCGGACTCTTGTCCATCAAAAGCAATGATTTGTCGGTGGTTTGCCGAGTTTAAACGTGGTCGTACCGACACAAATGACGCGGAACGCTCGGGTAGACCTGTGGAAGCCGTTACACCGGAAAATGTGAGTGAAGTGACAAAAATTATAATGAAAGATCGTAAAGTGAAGCTCCGTGAGATTGCTGAGATGACACAGATATCATATGGAAGTGTATTTACTATCCTTCATGAAAAATTGAGCATGAAAAAGGTTTTTTCCAAGTGGGTGCCGCGATTGCTTTCGATGGAAGAAAAACAGCAACGAGTCGATGATTCAGAAAGCTGTTTATCGCTATTTACTCGCAACAAAAAAGATTTCTTGCGAAAAAAAAAGAAAAAAAAATTTTTTGGAAAAAAAAAAAAAAAAGGGTGGAAAAGCGTTGGAACGATTGTATCACCCTAAAAGGTGATTAACAATAGGTGTTATGTTGATGAATAAAAAAAAAATTTGCAAAAAAAATGTTGTTTTCAATGTTAGTCTCGGGAGTTATTGATCGATGTGTTAAATCTTCTAAATTCAATTCAATTCTGTATAAGGTAAAGACCGATATCATGCTCCACAGTCAAAGCAGATAAGGAAATTAAAAGCCTATAAGTTAAAGTGTTCCAATTAATCCATCAACCTATATTAGTTAGTTGTTCTAAAAATAGAATAAAGTGAAGCAGTGTAAAAGTTAATTAAAAGTTATTCTTTAACCAGTATTGAAAAATGTCGTAATTACTTGGCTTTTTTTTCGGTACGCTAATGGGAGAAAGTGCTCCAAACGATTTTGATATTACATAAATCGCATACCATTTCTTGCTAGATATTAAATTTGCGAATGGCACTAACATGTCCACTCAAGAGATAACAAAATTAAAATTCCAAAACTTCTAATTTTACTCACAATTTTATGAAGTTTATAACGAATGCTTTATTAATATGTTAGATTTGATTATGTATACAAATTTTCTGAAAAATATTTATATTTTCCTAAATTATTTAAATTTTTCGATACTTTTCGTTGTTATTCAAATTGATCCTTCTAGTTTCAAATAAGAATAAACGAAATAAAAGCAAAATGTTTCCATAAACTATTTTTTTTATCACTTTTAAATGTTCAGTAACGAATTCGAATCATCATTTTTAATGAATATTAGCAAAGAAAGTAAGCCTACAACCTTTTGTAGAGAGAAGTTTCAAGAAAGAGCAATTAAAATTCTGATTGTAAAATTTTTAAACAAACAAAAAAGAATCAAAATTTGATGCGTAATTTTTTATAACAAGGGTTATCGATATCTTTAAAAAAATCTGTCACTTTGAAAAAAAAAATTGAATCAGAAGAAGCATTTTGAATACCAAACATGTCAAAAAGTTTCATTAAGAAAAAAACTGCATGCTTTCAAAACAAAAAACCGTTAAAAAATTCCATGTATTTGCTTAAAAAAGATTGTAGATGATTAATAAGTTATTCGAGATTGGAATAATTTTTCTCGCATGTGATAAATAATCTTTGAAAAAATTGTCGCCCTCCCCCAACACATTTTTTTTCACTGAAAATTTAGGAGTTTTTACTTTTTTGTCTTGTGTCTTCTTAATGGATCTATTTGTAGAAATACGAATTTTTAAATATTTACATATTTTCTCTTTACACAAATGTTACGTGCCTCTGTATGTAATATTAATACATATTCAAAACTTAATGAACTATTATATAAGTAAAATGTAACCACAAGTATTTTGAAGAAGTATGCATTTGATATTATGAAAAGAATTAATACATTAAAATTGTATAAATAACATATAACTTATGTTCAAATTCTTAATTCTCTGAAATAACCTTGCCCCATCATATTGTGACTAACACAAAGATTCAAATAACATATTCTTCATTTTTTTCCATTATGCTCATAATCCAATAGTGGCATCTAATTGATGATTTCAAATGAAGTCAATGTACAAATCACGCACAAATATTTTTATTTCTATAATAATATTATAAATTATACAATTACAACATAAAGTTAACTTTAGAAAGAAATAAAAAAAAATATTACTTCTGAATTTTCCTTCACTAAATATTATTAGATGGCTCAATTTAAACCAGGATTTTGTAATGAGCTTTTAGATAGGATAATATTTAGAAAGTTTAAAGAAATAAAAAGGTTTTTGTAGATAATGTGATCAGTGCTGGTTATACAGCTATTTGATTTCAATCTTTAATTTCAAAGGCAACCAACAGATGACTTTTCTACTTTGAAAAGAAAGTTAAGAATATGTGGAGCAGTACAACGAGCGGGTCTTCCCAATAGGTTCGTTATTTTGATTCGGTAATTTGACCTTTATTGGAGTAGCGAATTAATTGATGAAATGTACTGAAATGCTGCTTCCGTTAGATTTTTTTGATGCTCTTCAATAAAATTGTGATACATTTTTTCAAATCGTTTGTGGTTCTTACATGAATCACGTTGTTTTTGGAAACATATAACTGCAGGTAATGTGGCCACTTATGGTTGTATATACTTTCACTAGTAGATGCAATACCTGCATACGAGGTATTTTTATATCATATGTTTACTATATTGAATATTATATTTATTTTGCTCTTTCTCATTATATATTTTTCTTTTTTATGACCTGGGTAGCGTGTCACCAAGCAAACAGAAGATTTAGAAGAACTGGCGGCAAGAGAATATGAACTTGGTTTATATTATTTTTTTATATTAGACTCATTTCAAATAATAAAAAAGATGTGTCTTTTTCTTTGCTCCAATTATTTAAGTGAAGTAAAACTTGGCAGAAATGGATTTATCGAGAAAATAGAAAAAGGGCCTAATTTCTTTTATTTATAATTTCTTTTTCCAGCAAAAAAAATTGTTTTGCAAAATTTTAAATTTAAAAGTGATAATATATAGTTGAAACTAAAATTATTTTAAATACTTAAAGAAGAAATTTTTATATATATAAGTAACAAACTCAAGTTTATCATTTTTTTCAACTTCATTACAGCCTTACCGATTTTTCTTTGCAATAAGAATTACAGTATACCGTTACCCTAAGGCAGCGGCGTAACGAAAAATGATATGGAGGTTACTATCCCCCTCATAAGGATTATTGCAAACTAAAATTTTAAACTGGAACATTTTCATGTTGAAATTTCTTTGTTTTATCAAAAAAATTCATATTCGAAATCCCATACTCCACATAATTATGCCTTACTCCTTAAAAATAAACAATGAAATCTGAAATGAATTTTAAGATATGAGTTGAAGAGGAGGAAACTCCCCTTCTCCTCCATGAAAATTTTCGCTACCCCCCAGCTCTCAAATACCTTATTTGAAAACAAGAAAAGAAATGTCAATTGGATTTATCGAAATCAAATGTTACATGAGTTAGAACCTATCGAATTACAAGTGCTAGAACCTATGTAAATTATGCTAACATAGGTTTTAGAACTTATACCGCAAACATTTTTTTAAAGAAATTCAAAAATCCTTTGGAAGTTGAAATGGCTGGCAGTACATAATTTTGCAGGAACAGAAATTAATGTAACTTTAAAAAGAAAATTATTAGCTTCACTATCTATTTTCTGGTGTTTCCAGAATCAATTGTAACACTCATTTAGAAATAAAAAAAAAATGTGGCACCATCGAACATCTTAAAGTGTAAAGCAAATACTCGTAATATAAAATGTACTGAACAAGATAAATTAAGAAAAAGACGAATTTATTTTTAGGACTGTTCCTTACATGTAAAATTAATTTTCATTTCTTCACTTTCAATCAAAAAAATTAAACTTCATCAATAAATTTGTATCTCTCCAAGAAAAGATCAATAAATCATAGAACAAACCTAACTCCCGTCTTCAAACCATCACGAAAGCTTGATGGCTCATAAGAAATTCCGATATCAGAAATACCTGGGAAATTCCTTTTTTTAGAGACCATATCTACATTAATTTTGTTTTAACCTTTTAAAAACTACTAGATATATATCACAAATAAAAACAATCAAACCCAAAAAAGTTACTTTGATTTAAAGAGCCACTGATTATTTTACTAGTAAACTCCATATAAAATTCCGTTAATTTTTCAAATATCTTAAGGCTTTTTAAATATAGAAAGTGGTTAAACGTTTTTAATTTCATTTAATCATAGCAAAATATTTTGAGTTATTTGGTCCTACAGCGAGTTTTTCTCTCACACCAAGGCCTTAGCCAAAAACATTAGTGTTCCTCACTTGCCTGAAAAACAAAGTTTCAATTAGATTATCAAATACTTAGTTTAGTTCAGATTAAAACCTATATATCCATCACTCTATTCAAATTTATTTTTTAAAGCGTGTAATAATCAATTAAGGGTTCTCTAGATCCTAAAAAAACATGTTAGATTCAGAAAAGCCTTTCAGAAGTCATCGAATTAAAAACAGTGCAGTCAGTGATTTATTGCTTTATATGCAAACGCCATACAAAATTCCATCTGTATGAAAAAAAGTTCGAAATGTAATTCGTCACTCCGCATTACCTTCTTCCAGCTTTCTGTTCCCAACGAGTGACAAGCCAAAAACCTCTACAACCTTGGCATGCTACTGAGTGACATGAAGCTTGTGTGTAAATGTTCAAGAATGACAAATGATGTCTTGGAGTTCTTGATGTGCTGCACAGACATTTATGGTATTCGAATGGCTTAAGGTAGCTTCAAAATAAACTTTATACAGAAAATATACAACTTGTTTGGTGAAACTTCATTGTGTACATGGTCATGGAATGTCGTTAGGGGTGAAAACAAATAAGTTTTCTCGATCAATAGTGAATTATTTTATAATTTTTTGTTTAGCTTCTAGAACAGCAATGTAAGAAGGAAAATTTAGTAAGTAACAATGTTAAAACAAATTAAATTATTTCAAGTT
>BMAW01066931.1:0-19203 GCA_019974015.1 Nephila pilipes | reverse complement strand
TAGCTCAAAAAATAAATTGAATGATATAAATTAGCTCAAAAAATAAAATGAATAAAATGGCTACTATTTAATGCAATTGATATTTATTGATTTTTATGGCACAATTTATATCTTTTTTTTAAATGCAAAGTTAACTAATGAATATAATAATTTTGAAAGGTGCGGTCCGCCATTGGCATCGGCTTCTACAAAGCGGTCTCGAGCCAAACAAGTGCCCACCCCTGCATTAATACATAACATGCAAAAATCTTCCTATCTGACGACTCGAGCCCGCTAAGCATCAGTTACTCTTCTAACCAGGAGACTACAGGTTGTTATATCTTGAAGCAAGAAGTATTGTTTGCATTTTAAGGTGTTTTTACGAAGCTCTTCATGTGAATGCTGCTTATTTATCAATGCCTTGCATAATGTATATAAGGTAACCAGGATTTCCTGCAAAAACAAATTAGTACGGATTAGAAGTGTGTAATGAGTTCCAATACTCAATTACTTTCAGATTATATGTTCTAAAATCTTATTATTTTCAAAATATATACTCCTACATTCTATTACTTTTAGAGTATGTGTTTATACACTGGTTATCATAAATTAAGGAAAAATCACAAAAATAGCGATAACTCTTTCAAAAGTAAGCCAAACCGTGCAAAATTTGCATATGTTGTCCACTAAGAGTAGCTGAGTAAAATTGCAATATGCAAATTAGTGACGCTGCACTCGGCTTACGTCATCTGCCTGGAGCATAAAAGTCCAAGTTTGAGAGAAAGCACACAAATTTTACTGTGATTGCGACATTGAAAATCTGAGATAGCCAATTCGTAATAATGACCTCTAGGCATCATTTGCCTGAAGAACTACGATGGAGAGCCATCGGGAGACTAGAGGCAGGGCAGAGTCAATCAGAAGTGGTCAGATGGCTAAATGTGAGTCCATCTGTGGTTCATAGACTTTGGAGGCAATTTCAAACCACAGATTCGGCATCTAGGAGGTTCAGTCAAGGACGGCCAACTGTTACGACCAGTGCCGATGACCGATATTTGACATTAAGTGCACGCAGGAATAGAACCGCTACTCCGACACATCTTAGATCCTCTCTTGCTGCAGCCACCGGAAGGTTGGTGTCAACGTCAACTGTGCGCAGAAGGCTCCACGAAGGTGGTCTGTATGCGAGACGACCAGCCATTTGCGTGCCGCTCACATCACGCCATAGGAGAGACCGTTTGCAGTGGGCCCGACAACATGTCCACTGGACGTCAGATCAATGGAGGCCTGTTCTCTTTACGGATGAGTCCAGGTTTAGTCTAGAAAGTGACAGTAGACGTTATTTGATATGGAGAGAACCTGGGACCCGTTATCATCCATCAAACATCCGTGAAAGAGATGCATACGGAAGAGGCAGTGTCTGTGTTTGGGGAGGCATATCCTTAGGAGGGCGCACAGACCTCCATGTCTTTCCAAGGGGAACCGTGAATGCTCAGGTTTATCGAGACAACATCCTTGATGCTTATGTGCGCCCATATGCCGGGGCGATTGGTGATTGCTTCCTGTTACAGGACGATAATGCACGACCACACAGAGCTCGCATTGTTGATGATTATCTTCAACAGGAAACAATTACGCGCATGGAGTGGCCAGCTCGATCCCCGGACTTGAATCCTATCGAGCACGTTTGGGATGCTCTAGGGAGGCGTGTATCTGCCATCAATCCGCCCCCTCAGACCCTTGCCGCGCTTGCATCTGCTTTACAAGAGCAATGGCTCTCACTTCCTATTGAACTGATAGACAGCATAATTGAAAGCATCACACATCGCTGTTTGTGCTGTATTGCTTCTAGAGGCAATCATATTCCATATTAAAGGTACTTTTTCTATTGCAAACCGATACTTCCAATTTGTTTATTTTATACATGTGCTAATTTCTATACTACTATTAATGTCTGATAATTTCTTTTTATGTTGTTTAATACCTTACTATGTGTTGTATATTGTGGGTAAGTTTCATAAAATTCCATGTGTAATTTCTTGAGTTATCGCGATTTTTGTGAATTTTCCTTAATTTATGATAACCAGTGTATATCCTATTATTTTTTTTAATAAACTGCATTATCATATTATTTTTAATTGTATTTTGTTGAATCAATTTTGGTTTACATTCCAATATTTCATTCGTTCTGGATTTTGTTCCACTAACGCAATTCTTTTCCTTATATACTTTTCATGATATTTAAATTTGAAAAGTTTCAAATTTTAATCACTCAAACTTCGACTAAAAAGTTTTAAAATGAGCATTACAAGAAGTGACAAAATTGATAGGGTTTTGTATACAATATGTCACTGATGGAATAGGTTTCAAACACGTAATACTATTACTTATCCTATTACGTGAAATATAACGTCCACCCATTGTACAGATATGTGTAGAAACAAATTGAAAAAAAAATTGATTTATGATATAAACATTTATAATATAAAATTTTTTGAATGTATATTTTTATAAGTTGTGTAAATAATCTCACTAATTTTTTTTTTGAATAACTTTACTGATTATACTTGAACAATAATTATTTTCATAATTGCAATTTCATAAATATATCTATTCATTCAATGTTCATTAGTCATTATCATTTATCTGTAACTGTCAATTAATTACTTATACCATTAATTTTCATATAATTTGAACCAGCATTTAGCGCTCTTTTCCTAAAGTGCCAATTAAAATTCCATACGTTAACAAACTTCCAAGACTAGTGATTAAGAATGACCGGTCGAGAGTATAGATCTTCCAAAAAGTCAAACTAGTGTCTAGTGCCAAATCTTTTCTGAAAGTGTATTTCATACCTCGATCGTGCATGCATTGCACACGGATTTTAGCGTTTTTAGCTATTTCATTTGTGGTGGATGCTGAAATAATAATCATCAGTTGAAGAATTAAATAAAATGCCGAAGAACATATCAATGAAAAGAAGAACCCGTTGGTCATGTAGTTACTGAACGCCATTCTGTAACATGCCCAAAATAGTCCAAACATACTCAAGAGAATTGAAACGAAAGAAGGAAAACAAAAATTTTCGTCCATTGTACACACAAATTTCGCAATATTTCCATAGAGGTAGAGCATATTTTCGAATTCTTTAGACATGCTATCCCGGTTGAGTTGCTCAAGTATATACTTGAAGACATCTCGAACACATCTGCATATGAAACTGTAATAAACTATGAAAAGTGAGAAAACTGAGCTTGAAAAGAGATAGAAAATTGCTTCAATGGCTTGAAAAACCAGAAAAATGTTTTTCAATTGGCCTTCAATTCTTTTAATAGCTGGAATCGATAGAAAGTAATAATTATGTATTGTTTTAAAGTAATTGTCACTGAAGTAGCGAGCAATGAACCAAATGCACAACATAAGATGCACAAAAGCAAAAAAGTATATAAAGACATATTTTTTTCTTTTCAGATTGCGTTTAGGTAGCCTTCTATAAATTTGATTCATATCTTCAAACTGTGTGAATATTGTTAGTCGTTTTCTGTAAACGGATGCATAAAACAACACTTCTAATATCGTCATGACGACATTAGTTAATTCATTCTTTTTGTCCAATAAGAATATGAGACTCAAAAACTGAATCACAGTTTTCACACTGAAAATAAAGAACATTAAACATTTCGAACATTTTCCGATGCAATAAAGATATTTACATTTTCCTGTTAGCTTTCGAATTATTGTTGATAAATCGTAACATTTTTGTACGGAGAGATTAAATACTTCAATTCCATAAATATGAAATACACTTAAGAGCATCACAAACTCGTTCGTGATATATGTTTTGATAAAGCTCCTTTTACCTCTTCTTTGACAGTAGTGTTTTAACTGGTGACTTTTCAAAGGTACGAGATGTTTAATTTTTGCTCTTTGAAATGTGTGATAATGCTTTCCATTTCCAATACAAAGCATTTTTGCAAGCCTTTTGTATAATCAGAGATATGTTCCTAAAATTTTGAGATTAGAAACTGAACGAAAAAGACAGCGAAACATTTATTTCAAAACTATTTTATTTTGAGAGATTTTTGTTTTATTGTTCAGTTTCATTTTGAATTATTATTAACAAAAATAAATTTTTCAGCCAGTAATGATGATAAAGCATTATTATACTGATGGGCTTTTTGAAGATATTATCATCAAGGTTTCACATAGATAAATTATGAATTAAAAATAAATTATGCATTAACATTAAAACTATTCGCTCCAGTAATTGAGGGAATGAATATTTTACTATTCATTGCATTTATTTATATTCATTGCTTGGTAACGAATAAATTGCACACTTTAGAATGGTTATTTAAGAGAGAACATGTGTTAAAACAACCATTCTCTCTTTCTTTCTAATTTCAGTTTGATTTAAAATTGAACAACATTTTTACTGTAACATGGAAAATATCTTTAAGTTTGGTGAACTTTCCTATATTTCAGTTAAAATTATTGGAAATTACTTTCGATTCAACATAGTGGATGCTAAAAATAATTTCAGGTATTAACCTGATTCAGTTTTTGTAGAAATATTATAAACTTCTCAATATTTCATCTAAAATAATTTCGTTACTTTGGGACCCTCAATAGAACTGAAATCGAATTAGATTTTTCTTAATTAACTTAATTTCTATTTTTATTTCATATTTTATACATAAACTATTATTATTCATTATACAGTGAAAATTTTTTTGCTTGCTAGTTTGTGCTTGGAATCTTGTTTCTGATCCCCGTCCGACCAACCGCTCCAATTGATTGTCTGTGTTATTATAGTCACACTTGGAAGCAACATGAAGGCTATAGACAGAATGACGGCAAAACCCGAGCTCACCAAAAGGTGCTTAGAGCAACAAATCAATCTCTCGGGAAACAATTACCCCTTCACTCAGAATTTATTGATAAGGTAAAATTTTCAACAACAAAGGGTAAAATATAGAACTACATGTTGGAACAAATAACAACAAAAGATATTCATAATTTCGAAATTCAAAAGGAAATAAAAACTTACAATGTGTTTAAATAGCAGGAAATGTACGTGACAGAAATAAAAAAAAATTAACTGTAGGATTTCGTCTTGCAGAAATAAGAAGTATAATAGGCTAAATGACACAATACAATAAAGTGAAATATTAAGAAATATAACCAATAACGGAAAAAATTAAGATATGTGTAGTGTAATTTTATGAGCCGTAAAATTATAAGATCTAAGTTTAAAATGCAAATGGGATTTTCATACACGGACTCCAGCCAAATAGGTTTTGTTTCAACAATAAGACAGTTTCAATGAAAACTTTTGGTAAGAGGGCAGGAGAAAATGTAGTGATTAGCATTTTCAACAGAGCTATAAGAATATAAATTTGTATTTTTCAAATTAAAACGATTTAAATAGCAAACGAAGGGGTGATGACCAGTTAAGAAGCGAGTAATAAAACCTGAAATGAAATAAAACTTCAAATTTGGAATTGGAATATATGATTGCGCTTGAATATCGGTATTTCTTTTTGACCATAAGATTTCCCAGCCGTAAAGGAGTTTATTTTTTAAGAATCTTAACTATAGGAGACCAAGGGACAGAGACATTCATTCCCTTACCATCAGCAACAGCTTGTTTTTCAAGCGAATCTGCAATTCTATTGTAATAATCTTCGACTATAGGCGATAAAACTCGTCTCTTTGAGTCTTCCTCAAGTGATGACGACACCTTAATTAGCACTTTCCTTTCGAAACTTCCACTCAACGCCACAGGGTGCACTCAGAACCTCGAAAAATTTAACGTGCAACAACCCCGCTAAACAGCGGGTTTTTAGTAGCATCGGGGATCGAACCCACAATTCGACAAAAACAGCACCATCCGCAAACGCGTGATCATGCGGCTCCAGCCACTCTAAATTTGCTTCGTAATTCTAAAGTATTGTCAGATAAAGGTGTCTATATCCGAGTTGGCTTTAGTTCTTCCACATCCACTTCAAGCCAACGTGAGAACTTTGTGACCTGTCACATCTAATTTTAGTTTAGTTTATATTAACGTCGCACTAAAAGCAACACGAGGGCTATTGACGACGGAACTCGTAATTTTGAACCACGGTCAAGTGACGAGGACGACACCTGAGCTGGCACCTCTCTCCTAACTTCCACACCACGCTAACCCTGTCACATTTAAAGCGCAATTTGAATAATATTCCTCACAAACTTTAGATATATAAACTAAAGATATTGCTGCATTTGGCGATTTACCGCTTGTGCATGGTTATCGGAAAAGTACCCATGTGTTTTTTTGAACTAGTGGTTCGGTATATAAGCCAAACTCCCGTAATTTAGGTCAGAAAAGACTCCAAAATTTCCCGTTTTTTTTCGGAAATATAGGTATGTGACTTATTTCAATTTTCTGTACAACATACCAATGTGATTCTTTTTATCCTGTAATTAAACTTGTAACATACAAGCTAGCATTAATGCCTAAACACCAGCACTTGTCGGAGATGTTTCAAGTCGCTATAACAAGGTATTGATTATAACTTAAGAAATTCAAAAGTTATTAAGGCAGTTTCTTGCAGTAAATAACGTTTTTTTTTACCTTTTTATGTTAAAAATGTGATTCTGATGAGATAATAAGTATTATGAAAAAATTTCTAATTTCCTTGCACTTATACCTTTTTGTTACGTATTGTGTCTTAATGATTGCTTAGATACATTTATAGAGCTCAATATTTCATCACACACATACACTTCAAAAAATTTTACTGTAATCAATATAAAGTTCTTAAAGTTCAAATAAAAGTTGTCTCTAAACGAGCAATTACAGTAAAATATATGCTTAAGCTTTATTTACGTCAAGCGGCTCTCCATTATCTGAAATTATATTTACTCATATGGATTTCAGATTAAGCAAATTTGACTTCCCCTAATATATGTAAAAATTGCTTCCATAATCAAAGCTCGGTCAATACCAATTTTCATGCTACACGCTTCTACAGTCATAACAACAACAAAATAGAATGTTAAAATAAATTATGAAATTTCATCAAAAATAAAAGAGATTAAATAATGTTGAAAAAATGTACGTACTGTTGGAAAAATATAAAATAGAAGTAAAATTGTAAATATAGAATAATGAACGACAGTTGTAAATTTATAACTTCAAACTCTGATGTTTTGTATAATTGAAAATAATGAAGCAGATGTAACCTGTTGAAGCTTTCTGAATTGTTAAAAATGTTTATAATGTTGCGTGTTTGAAGTCTACGATAATTTACTGAGACAAAATTTGAACATTGAAGACATGCAAGCACGCACAGCATTCAGATGGGTTTCATATCCTGATGATGAATTATGCAGAAAAACGAATTGCTTAAAAACATGTTATGGTACCACATTAAATTAGATTTTCAAAGCAATTTCGATGATTGCGAAAACATTAAGATATAAAAAATTGAGCTGTCGGATCGATTACTTAGTTTCCACGTTGTGCATTTGACATTCCTCTTTAACTTATTGGTACTCATCATTCCATTTTTGAAGACTATAGTAAAATATTACTTTATCTATGTTGGCTGCTGATTTGATTAGAATGTAATATGATTTACTAGAAATAATAATACGCCATGCACAGTTTTGAAAACCGACATAAACTAAAAGCTGGTAATAGAGAAATGCAATCGAAGTCAAAAATAACTGCACTTCTGCCTTCCCAAAAGGGGCCATGCACTTTACCACGTGTAGAACAAAAACGAGATTTAATTGAAAATCCACTTAAAAGAGAGTTTCGACTGTTTTTTATTCTATTCCTTTTATCAGGTATCGATATCTTGTCTTTAAATCAAAAAGCTCATAATTATTGTGTACCTGATGTACCATATAGCAATTCAAGAAGTCGAGTTATTATATCAAAGTGTGTGCAATTTTTAATTTGCATAATTATCTTATTATTTTATATTAATCAAATTCTGCGATTAATATTTTTACCAGACAACAAATTTACGTCATCTGATTTTTTTATAATAATATTCGTCAGTTTGACCTACTCCTCCATTTATTACCGTCGTCGTAAAATATCAGAGACAATAAAAAGCTTGAATAATATCTTTATAAGGTTTTCGCATTTTCAATTGCATGTAGTCAAAAGTCATCTCATTTTACATTTGCTTTATTTTTCTACTTGTGCAGTAGTTTGCTGCGTTCTTTATCATTCAAGTGGATTCGGCGCAGGAGTGCAAAGAACACTTTGGTCACTCATGTTTAAAAATGCATCGGAACCCCAGCCGATGCATTACATTCGAAATGTTTTCTTCAATTTCGAGCTCACCTTCACGATCGCAGAGATACTGATTTTTTCAATTTTTGTCTTGTATTTCCGCTTCATATGCAACGTTATAAAAGTGCTTCTCGTTACCGTACTCGAACTGTTCGAAGATAAAAATATTCAACCAAGTGATTTCAAGCGATTATTTCACTTTTATGAAGATATATCCGGTGTTATGAGCTTCTTCGATGAAAATTTTTCTTTCACGGCATTCACCATCATTGTAGCCACTATGTTGGAACTCTTTGGATTCGGGTACAAGTTAGCTTTCATCGTGAAGTCAAACAGTGGTCCATTGTTTTACTTCAGTGTTTTCAATGGACTCATAGCGTTAACCTGTTTACTAATGATAATGGTATCGGCGTCTACTGTCAATGAAACGGCGAAGAAAGTGAAAAGAGTTATTAATAGTTTGCCAGGAGTAATGCCTAAACACTGCAGTGAAATCGAAATGCTGAACAAGAGAGTTTCTAGACACGAAAATATCTTAACAATGTGGAACATTTGTGTACTTGACAGATCACTCATACTTAGCAGTCTTGGTACTTTATTGACGTACGGAATTCTCCTCGGAACTTTAGGAAAAGTATAGAAGAACATTCGGTTTCCCTGGCGGTGAGATTTCACACAGAATCTGTTCTGCCAATTCTTAAATACATATCTTATATACATAACATTAATCATAAATGTAATCATATAATTATATGAATACTTCAGAAATTACCGTTTGTGCAAAATATTGTAAGACGCTTTTGCTATTCATTTAAAAAAAGCAGCCAAGTTCAGAAGAGATGGTATGAGGAGTATTAGAAAAAAAAAAGTTGTTCTCCCTAAGTTTCTCTTTCAAATAGCTTGGTACGGAATCGGCCAGACTTTAACTTTGATGTCAAACAATTCTTAAACTCATGAGCATAACTGTAAATGTAATCATAACATTATCTGAACACTTCATAACTTCCTATTTGTGCTAAAGTAATATTGTCATATGAGCGCTTTCCCCCTTTTCATTGAAAAGAAAGCAGCCAAGTTCGGAAGAAATGGAATAAGGAGAGGAAGAGAAGAAATAAGTGTCCACCCCAAGTTTTTCTTTAAAATGGCTTGATACGCAATCGTCTAGATCTTAATTCGTTGAAGATCTCGTTGGATCAGACCTTAACTTTAATATCTTACAATTTTCAAATTCACGAGCATACCTATATATGTAATCATAACACTATAGGAATGCATAAATTTCTATTCGCGCTAAAATAAGATTGGTTGTCATATTTCTTCTTCTACGAAAGAAATCAAGTGCAGTTGAAATGACTTGAGAGGCACTGAACAAAAAGAGTGTTGTTCTGAGTGTTTAACCTTGCAAAATACATAATTATATCTGAATTAATTTACTTTATTTCAACCTGCATCTAATTAACATAATCACATTTCATTTGAGTTGGGAAGAAATTGTTATACTAAGCGATCAATCTCAATTAAAATCCCCAAGGTCAGTGAAGAGAAAATTACTAATAGCCCAACGTCACAACCTGTTTGCTTTAAACGCAGTGCATTCAAAAAATTTCAGAACACCAATCGCGAAAATTATACATTGCTAATATATCTGTACGAGATAATGTAGCAATGATCTTCAGCCTCAAATGGTTCCATTCATTTCTGATTAGTTTCATCCTGGCTGCGTTTTTTTGTGTAAAGCGTGTCTATGCACCGTTGTCATAAAAATGAAGAAATGATCGAACGTTAGATTTGTTTTAAATTGGGAAAATTGTTCACGGAAACTAAATGATTCAATATGCATATGTTGACAATGCTGTGAGTCTTTCCCGAGCATTTGAGAGGTTTTCGAGACTTAAAGATGGAGGAGATTCAAACGATGTCTACGAGAGACCGAGTCGTCCATGTTCGAATCGAAATGAAGTTGTTGAGCTTGGGCAAGAGAATTTCGTCGTAAAATTTTCACTAATATTGGGGAATTCTACAAAGATGTTTTGGATTGGCTTTTGAAAAGAATGCGGTGAGTGAGACCCCATTTGTTGGAAATTAGCGAATTTTGCACAACAATGCATCATGTCATAAGTCCATCCACGCTACCCCTTCAGTGAAACGAGAGGTTGTATTCTTCAACCATCCCCTGAACCCACCAGACCAGGCAACTCCGAACTATTTTTTTCCAAAGATAAAACTGAAGATGAAGGGGTAGGGGTACGAGTCAATAGAAGAAGATAATGCAACTCTATTGAGTTCCGAATGTTATCTCCGCTTCAGTCTCTTCTAGACGTTCCATAAGATGTTTACAGACCTGTATACTCGTTACAAGTGTTGTATTGAATTGTGAGGATACTATGTAAAATCTTACTGGCAAATGTAAGTATATCTTCTGGGTTATAAGGTTTGTGTGAGATCAGTTCTGGTACTTTTTGAATATACTGTACATCTGGTGACTTTCTATTAATCCCTATTACACACGATTTTAAGCAATAAATGAATCAATAGGATAAAATGGTTTAATTTAATAAGTATTTTTTCTATTCCTATTCATATAACATCTTTAGATATTTTTTTCCTGTCAAAGAGCAAATCTTAGTTTTTTTCGGATAGAAAAATATTTGGCATTAATGAAATCTTATATATAAAAACATATATACATTCTTTATCATACAGCTTATATTTAAAAGTTTTAAAGTATTCAATAGCAACTCAAAATTTCACTTTAAAACTCAAAAACTTATTTACAATTGTAATGTAATAAAATATGGAACATAATTCCCACCAGAAATAATGAAATGATTCGAACAGAAACAAGTATTGTAATCAAATGTACATACTCTGTAGGATAATTAAATGAAAATATTTTACTATTGTTGGAGAATTTTTTTAACAAAATAAGTATTTAAATTTACGTTCTATTTTTAAATTTATGATAAGACAAATTTTATTTTAAAGAAGACGGGATATATACTTTGAAAGGTAGACAGTTTTGATATAATTATAAATTTAACTTTGAATAAAAAATGGCCTTCTTTTAAATGTGTCGACACGTTAAAATAGACTGAATCGGAATATTGTTTGTGTTAGTCAATAGATAATATTTTTGTTAAAACTTTTACATGCAAATGCAGCTTAATTATCCGAAAAGGAATGATATTAATTTAGAAACAGTTCCCTCTTTACTTGTAAAATATAGTGTGGAAAAATATGAAGAGAGCTAAAGATCCGAAAATTTATTTTTAAAAATCACATACCGTTCTCACATTTTAAAGAAGTCCAATTATTTTGCCTTGATTCTAGGGATACTAGAATAATAACAGGTCAATTGAAAGCTCCCCGGCCTGACACATAGATGGCACTACTAGAATTAAATCCATATGTTTTTTAGTTAGCCCTAACCCTCAAAAGATGCATGTATAAGTTTGACAGCTGTCGGATCATTAGTTTGTGAATTATAGCATTTTGAGTGAAGCAACTTTTGTTATTGTGAAAAAAATGGATAAAAAGGAATTTCGCGTGTTGATAAAATATTGCTTTTTGAAATGAAAAAATACAGTTGAAGCAAAAACTGGGCTTGATGCCGAGTTTCCGGACACTGCCCCAGGAAAATCAACCATCAAGGATTGGTATGCTAAGTTTAGACGTGATGAAAGGAGCACCGAAGGCGGTGAACGCCCAAAAGAGGTTGTTACCGACGAAACCATTAAAAAAACCCACAAAATGATTTTGAATGACCGTAAATTGAAATTGAATGAAATAGTAGACACTCTAAAGATATCAACTGAACGTGTACATCATATCATTCACGAATATTTGGGTATGAGAAAGCTCTTTGCAAAGTGGGTGCTGCGCGAGCTCACTTTTGACCAAAAACAATGACGAATTGATGATTCGGAGCAGTGTTTGAAGATGATCGAGCGTAATAAACCCGAGTTTTTGCGTCGATATGTGACAATGGATGAAACATGGCTCCATCATTTCACTCCGAAGTCCAATCGACAGTCATCCGAGGGGACTGCACACGACGAACCCGCTCCAAAGCGTGGGAAAACGCAACAGTCGGCTGGCAAGGTTATGGCGTCTGTATTTTGGGATGCGCATGGAATAATTTTCATTGACTACCTGGAAAAAGGAAGGACTATCCACAGCGACTATTACATAGCGTTATTGGACCGTTTGAAGGTCGAAATCGCCGAAAACCGGTTGCATTTGAAGAAAAAGAAAGTGCTGCTTCACCAAGACAATGCACCGTGTCACAAGTCAGTGAAAACGATGGCAAAAATCCATGAATTGGGCTTCGAATTGCTTCCTCATCCACCGTTTTCTCCAGATCTGGCCCCCAGCGACTATTTCCTGTTCTCAGATCTCAAAAGAAGGCTCGCTGGGAAGAAAGTTTCGTCGAATGAAGAGGTGATCGCCGAAACTGAGGCCTATTTTGAAGCAAAGGACAAATCGTACTACAAAAATGGTATTGAAAAGTTGGAGGGTCGCTATAAATCAGTGTATCACCCTTGAAGGGAATTATGTCGAATAAAAAAAACTAATTTTGCCAAAAAAATGTGTTTTACTATGGTAGGCCGGGGACTTTTCAATTGTCCTGTTAGAGGAATATATTACAGTCCCAGTGAAACTACAGAAATCAGAAATTATTCTAGATTGTTTGGTTTAAATTAACATCACACTAGGAGCAACAAGGGCTATTGGCGACGGACCTCGTAATTTTGAACCTCAGTCAAATGACGAGGACGAAACCTGAGATGGCACCACCTCTCCTAAATTAGACACCACGCCAACAGGAGGACTTTGGGCCCCGACAGTTTAGTTTAGTTTAATTTTTATTAACGTCGCACTAGAAGCAACACGAGGGATATTGGCGATGGACCTCGTAATTTTGAGCCACGGTCAAGTGACAGGGAGGACGACACCTGTGCTGGCACCCCCCTCTCCTAATTTCCACACAACGCCAACGGGTGGACTTTGGGCCTCGACAGATTTAACGTGCATCAGCCCCGGCTACACGGAGGGTCTTTAGTGGCATCAGGCTCGAATCTACTACGACAACCACCTGCCACGAGTCCGCTGCCTTATCCAC
Organism: Nephila pilipes; assembly: GCA_019974015.1. Taxonomy (NCBI): domain Eukaryota; kingdom Metazoa; phylum Arthropoda; class Arachnida; order Araneae; family Nephilidae; genus Nephila; species Nephila pilipes. The sequence continues at coordinate 5,809 of BMAW01066931.1, read as the reverse complement.
TAGGTTAACATAGCCACGACTATCCTAGTAAAGAGTTTTCGTTGTAGGTGAGAACAAAACTCTGGTTTATAAAACAGCCGAAATCAAAACCAAGACTTAAAGTAGTAAATAAACACACACACCTTTTTTTCCCAAGCTTTAAATGTTCTTTTAATGTAAAAGAGTAATTGATTTTAAATTTCTAGAATAATTATTGATTGAATGCATTATGATATTTGAACACAAATTAAAACCTTTCTGAAATTAACTTGTAGAATTATATATTGCTGACCTCGTAAATTGCAACTCCATGAAGAAAGCATCCAAACCGTATGAAATTTTTACCGTGTGTATACTATAACGGGATATGAAGTGATTAGCCTTTCAGCGCAGATGCACACTTTGGACGCATGTAGCGCCACCAACAAGGGGTAATAGAATGCCATTTTGAAGAATTGGTTTTTCGTGCGGTTATTTTGCGTAAGCATCTTCGGTATGTTTCGAAGCCAAAGCTGGTCACTCAAGCCAAAAACACCGTTTAGCTGAACAAGAATTGTTGCCAAAAGAGAATGGATGTTGATGACCCTTCTGAGAAATCAATGATCGTGTTTGACTCAATGAAGTAACAGTGATGAATGCGGGAGGGAACGACTGACCGACGGTACCGATTGCACTCACCTCATTACACCACTAAACATAATGACAAATAATTTGAGCACAAGGTAATGATGAATCGCTCTGTCCAAGGAACCATGTCCCACCAAATACGATCCTTTGCCCGTTGAAGCAGTTTTTCACATCATTTTTCACTCTACGTCACAATAAAATGCACACGACTTTCGTCATTTATATTCGACAAAGATTGCATCGAGGAGCAAAAATATTAAAAATAATACTCCTAGATTGGAAAATAAAAAATAACAGACATCCGACAAGCGTGATGGCTGGATCGTATATTAAAGCTCCCGTCTACCCGCCATTTTGATTTCGTGGACACAATGTTCATCCTATGGAATTTTAAAACGTTTTTCTGAATGTGTGTGTGTGTGTCATCAAATTTTCGATCGTTAATTTAACCAACTTCCCATCAAGCTAGAGCTTTGAAATTTTGGGAATCGTTCGTACTCGCCTAACAATGCAATATTTAGACATTTGCGACAAGTTTTAACTAATATTTTCTTTAATAATGCAGTTTAGCCCAAACACTTGGCGCGATTTCAAAAATTGGCACCAAACTTGGCGATTTTTTTTTTTTTTTTTGGCTGAGCGTTAAATCCGTGAAACGGAACAGGGTAGCCACATTTGGCAAAATACTGCCAAATAATTCTTGTCGCCAAGGGTGGTTGGATTAAACTGCATTCCAACCATTAATTTACCGGATGAATTAATTAATTTTAGTTAGTTTTTACGTTTTTATGTATTTCACTTGGCGTGTGTCTGTCTGTGTGCGTATCAGTGTGTCATCAAATTTTCTATCATTAATTTAACCAACTTCCCATCAAGTTAGAGCTCTGAAATTTTGGGAACCGTTCTTACTTGCCTAACAATGCAATATTTAGATATTTGCGACCAGTTTTAACTAATATTTCAATAATTCTTTTTAATAAACTTTGCCACCATATAAAAACGTTGTTTTTAAAAATGTTGGTTTTTATCTCGAATTATTGACATTAACTTTCAAATCTTTGCTATTTGATCTATTTGAATGCAAAAAAGCGCAACCAAAAAACCGAAAAATAAGGAATGCTTCTGTGGAATTACTTTTTCCCTCCTGAATTTTAAAAATATTTAAAATCATTTTTTAAATACCGGAAGACTCGCAAACGAATCATTAAAATAGAGGTAAAAGTATTTTTGAAAATCGGAGGAAAAAAAGTAATTGCCAGAAGCATTCATTATTTTTGCTCTTTCAGATGCATTTTATTGCATTCAAGATACATATTATTGATCATGCAGTAAAGATGTGAGAATTAAGGTCTAAATTCAATCTGATTAGCACTACATCCACGGAATCAAAATGGCGGGTAGACGGAAGCCTTAACTTCCCGAATCATATATTACAGTCTCATTTATATAGAATAACAATATATATTCAAAACCTCAACATATCTTTATTTCAAACGATTTAAAATAAAATTCAAAGAACTGTATTTTTACTGGAGGAAAATGCGCAATATACACGTTATGTAAATTAATTTTTGTTTATCTGATGTACTGTTAGGTTTCCTCCCCACATTCCAGCCCTGTATATATATTTTCTATAACACCGATAACAAGTTTTTAATATCGTAGATCCACATTTATATCTCCGATAATTTACAGATGTATTGATAGGTTTGGTTAGATTTATTGATGTCGCACAGAAGCAATACCAGGGCTATTGGCGACAGACCTCGTAATTCTAACCGTGATTAACTGACGAGGACGATACCCGAGTTTACACCTCATCTCCTAACTTCCATACCACGCCAATGATAGGACTTTGAGCCTCGACCGATTTAACGTACATCAGCCCCGGCGACAGAGCGGGTCTTTTGTAGCATCAAGACTCGAACCCAAGTTTTGACGAAGACCGCCATCCGCGAGTCCATGTACAGATGTATTGAGATAAACATATATATTTTAAGTAAATATTCCATATATGTGTGTATGACTAGACAATAGGAGTTTTACTGTACATATTAAATTAAGTATTTGGAACGGAGAGTAACTGAAAATTTTAAATTAGAATTGTTAAGTCTTATATTTTGGATGTGCCACCACGCGTCTTATACACTTACTCACACCTCGAAGTCTGAAAATTACAACTACTGTTTCCCCCGTGGAAACTATGCTTTGAGTTAGGTACTTTATCATGAATTATATTTATAGGAACTAATTAGTATTTCCTAAAATTACGATTAGGTTATTCAATACGTTTTCTTAAGATAATTGTGGGGGCAGTAATCTAGTGGTCAGATAGTCACGAGCGCTTCCGGCATTTTTTCCATCGAGAAGGGGTTTCAGATTTGATGCGAATCGGGGATTGGAGTCCTAATGCTACTAAGCGCTGTGCAGTATGCTAATGCGTGTCAAATCTGTCTTCACAATGGCTTAGAGCGAAAGTTTGAAGAGTGGGGTGCCGATTCAGGTGTAGTCTTCGTCACTTGGCCGAAGCACAAAAGTACAAGGTCTGTCACCAATAGCTCTCGTGTTGCTTCTTAGTGTGATATTAATAAAACAATTAACAAATTCACCAGACTAAACTGCGTAATTATAACTGTTTTAAATGATAGCAGTGAAGACAATTAAATGTATGCTGCTATTACTTTGTGTAGGGTGTAATAAATTTGGTGCATCCGTATTCCAAAGAACCAGGTATAATAATATTTCTTGCTCTATGTCCCATGAAACCAAACAATCAAATCTATGGAATCAATCATTCAATCAAATTATATTATGTATATAAAATGTGACTCAGTTTTTTCTTGTATTATTTTTGAGCTTCGTTCGTTTTTTGTTACCCGATATTTTCTACAATGGAATATACAAATTTAAACCTGCCTATAGAACGCCTGCGGCAATCTATTTTAATTTTTACCACGAAATTTTTTAAAACTGGTCGTGAGTTGTTGGTGGCAAGTAACCTATGGCAAAAGATTGTAACTGGTAGGTTTAAAATTTCTAAAACTGGATGGATTGGGATAATTTGTGCAAATGGTGTATTATGTTTGTTTGCCAGGATATGGTAAGCTACTTTCTTTATACTAGTCATATTGAAGTTGATTAAGTAGACGAATTATTTTTGTAGATGGATAATTATCAGGAAGGCTAGTGAATAAATTATTAACTCTGATTCCATAGTTCATTTTTGAAGTTCTTTCATACTGCGATGCATAATGTTAAGCCCTAATGTTTTTAATAATCGCTGAGAAAATTACTTAGGCTCATAAATTTTTATTTAAAAGCGGATTTTTTTTTTTTTTGAAAATCGATGGAAAAACCAAGATAATCTATAATCAGCATTTTCATACATATTTGAACCCATTTAACTTTTCAATTTGTGAATGCCTTATTTTTCCTAAAAGAAAAGTTGATGAATCGGTTTCAAAATAAGATGAATATTCGGAAAAACAAGTACAATACCTCATTAAATCTAACTCCTTCAACTCTGATCTACGAACAAACTAGATGGATGTCCACCAATTTTTTCTTTTAAATTTTTAGGAAATTTTGAAATAATTTCACATTGTTTCATTCACTTATTTCAAAATATTTTCTTTACTGAAAACCTCTGAAGGCTTTTGAAAGTATAAAAGACAAGTAGCAGCAGAGGATTACAATTATGTGCAAGGTCTACAAATTAATTGATTCTCTAATCACAAATGACTTACGGTGTTAAATTACATAATGATACGTACTGTAAAATAACCTTGAGGGTACTTGTATTGTTCTCGAAGTAGACATTTATTATGTTCTGCAAATAAGATTCATAATAGATTTGTTCAGTATACAGATGGATTTTCTATTTAATTTCATTTAACATTTTTCATGCATCGATTCACCAAAATTTTTGACTTCTCGAATAGGATTAGGGCCCAATTAATTGGATAAAAAAGTTTCTGCTTTATAATCCTCTTCAGGTGTTTAACTTCATTAGGGAAATATGGGAATTTTGAACCTTCGAACTCTAGATGTTTTTTTTTTCTTATGAGGAATGCTGTCTTTGGTAAACACGAGGACTCTATCCGAGGGATATCCTTCCGTTTTCGAACTTCCTTCATGTCAACAAATGTCTACTTTTTTCTTTCTGTTTAGGTAACGGCTGCGATTTGGCATGATATAGCCATATTTGGCTTTTGTGCAATAAAATTACTTTCACTCATTCTACCATATATTCTTGTATTTAATGCTGCAATTTAATAGGCTGGGGGCATTATTGGTCTCCTCGTATATGCGAGATACGAGATTTACATTTAACCATTTGTTGAAATTAAAATTCGATTTTGGGGTTAAGTACACAAAACTTGGAGCAGAAACGTGCATTAATTATAAAGAAACTGACTCGCGTGTATTTGAAATTGTTTCTGGCCCGCACTAGATTGTCTAGAAAATAAAATGGTCATGTATCAAAGAAATGACACGACGTTTCAGTGTTTATATTTTTCAAAACTAGTTTCCTTTAGGGGTTTACCTCAAAGTACGAGGATCACAATCTCGAGGCACCCTACGATCTGTGAAAACTAGGTGAGAAAATAGTCCAATAGTGGTTCATGCATGTCGTAAGAGGAGACTAAAATGGGTAATCTGGGGGATAACCATGCCCTTGGGGGGGATTATATTAGGGCACCTTAGTAGCTTGCCTTTAAGTAGATACGGATACATTGACTCCCAAGCATCCTAGTGATTTTTCTTTCCCATGGGGTTTACTGTTTTCGGTTAACATGAGTGGCGCACCCCCTTGGACCTCCGCTATCTTTTTTTTTTTATTTTCGATCTTCCTTATCAAGAAATTCTTATCTTTTTCAATTTTTAATGTTTAGATCACAGCTGTAGCTTGTTAGGCGTAGAATTGCAAAATCTGGCTATTGCGCCATTAAAATACAATCACTCACTCTACATACCCTACTGATCTTTCTTTTTCATGGGCGATGCCCCTAGATGCGAAGACCCAAGCGATTCGTCTCTATTTTCGATCTTTGCCAACTTTTTTGAGCGCTTAGACGAGTTAACCTTGTTCGGCATGTCTTGTTCTTGGACCATTACTCACTTAGCCTGTGGTCGCGGTAGCCTAGTGGTCATGGTTTCGGATTCGTGGCCGACGATTTTCGTTCAGTCGCGGGTTCGATCC
>BMAW01066929.1:20787-30888 GCA_019974015.1 Nephila pilipes | reverse complement strand
TAAGAGATAGTGACTCTTTATATAAGAGATAGTGACTCTTTATACAAGAGATAGTGACTCTTTAAAGCGAAGTTAGTGATTTTCAAACAGATAATCAGAAATAACAATATTTGGTTCGCTTTCGATAGTAGCTTTCTTAACTCTACAAAGGTTTTGTTAAAATAAAAGCGAACTTGATTTGTGTCTTAGCTGGTTCTGATTCGATTAGTTAGTGAGCACTAGTAATTGAATGAGTAATTGAATGAGTCAGAAAGATACCAAACTGGTGACACTGCTTTTTTTTCTGGTGAATTTTGTAAAGATTTTGCGATGAAGATGCAAATGAAAATAGTCTCTTCCTTTCATAGTAAAAGCAATAATTAAGTGAATTTTTTTAAATTATTAATAGCTTCACCTCAATAGATGTTTGTAAAAAAATATTTTTACTTCTTTGGCTTTAAATAAAATAGTTTATTACGCCTTCCTCAGTGTTTTTTACATAGTTTAAGAGAGGACATCACTTAATTTTATCATTAATTAATTATTTTATGACCAAGTGGTTGTCACATTAATGAAATTATGTTTGTGTTTAAAACACTGCATTACATTTACAAGGGAGTAACATAAAATTTTAGTTATTATACATATGTAATAAGAAATGATATAGACATATGGTTAAGATTTATTGAATATCAATTGATTCTGTATATTAATTGAAGTAAACTATATATCAACATAAATTGAGTATTTATGTTGATTTGTTTGATTTCAAGGAGCCGTAGATTGAAGTAACACGCAGTTTCGTACAGTTTTAATTATTACCTGGGGTTTCGTACAGTTTTAATTATTACTGAAAAATAATCTAAACTTAATTTTTATTTATTATTCTTAAAATATTTCTACATAGCCCCTCACCAGAGTAATGCTTTTCCTCAACGTTCCTTGGCGTTTTGAAGGTCAACATTGAAGAACTCGGTAGATTGAATTCTATCATATCGATACTACTAGTTGCGTCCACTTACGGTTTCCTGAAACCAAACATATCAATACGAATAGCTGTTATTTACAGGAGCGCGTACATAAATATAAATTATGTGCATAGTAAATTTTATACAGATTATTAAGTTATTTCTTAGTAAAATAATGAAAGCTTCACGACACTCCTTTGTATGTTCCTTAACGGACTTTGTGTGGAATTTTGATTATTTGTGCAAGAGATTCTATATTTCTTCTGCATTTGATTTCGCTTAGATTCGCAGGTTGTATTGCTGACATCGTTCTTAAGTATCTTGTATTTTACATAAAAAAAAAAAAAACGTAGACCTGCGTGTGCACACAGAGATAGAGAGAAAGAGATATTTTTTTTTCATTAAATCCATTTTACACCAAAACTCTAAGAGTATACAATTCAAGTTTCAATGGTGTAGCCTGATCAACTCTAAAATACATATTTTTAAGAAAGAATTTGTCTCTCCAATCGTCATTCTTCTGTCTTGAGAGAAGGAGAATATTAAAACAGTTGATTTTTTGTATTAAGAGTTTCAGATGTGTCACAATAAGCCACCAACCCAACGCTGCAACCCCGTTCTTCTTATTTTAATTACATTTAGCTTAAATACATTCAATTTAATAATTTATTCTTTCCTTTAACGAAAAATATTCTATTGTCCATTTCTCGATATTTCATTTTTTACTTTAATTCTCATATTTAATTGAGTAATTTAATAATAATTATTAAAAAAGACGCAACCTTAGTTGACTAAATCTGTTTTTCGCAAAACTTTGCAAATAACTTTTTTGATGTTTTTGTTTTTGGTATCTGATGTTGCTTATATAATTCTTCATATCCTGCTGCACAAAACTTAATATTGCTTTAAAACTTTAGCGCAAGCTCTATGTCAGAATCATAAGAAAATGATGTTCCTTACTTGTATGCAATTTCAAGCCATTGCGAATTAAATCAGTCGTTAATATTTGGACTTCACCTTCGACATCGTCATTATCGAAAAAATGCATAGACATTTGTAAAAAAAAATATCATACATGACAGAAATTGTGATTTTAAGGACATATTTGAAGTTAATAATATGTTAAAACAATTAAGTGATTAATTAAGCGAATGGATATAGTCGAAACATTGACGTGATTGATTTCCAGTCTGGCTAGAAATCGAAATGCTGTGTTCAAGTTGAAATACAACTAAATGAAGAAAAACATTATTATAAAATTCGGTTATTCCCTGTAAGTCCAGAATACAAAGCAAACAAGCCATGAAGTAGACCAAGTCACTAACACATCTGTGGGCGTAAGTCAATCGTCTTCTGATTACACTGTCAAAATTGAAAATAAATAAAAGAAATTGGAGGATGCGTGTTGGAACAAAAATTCCGAGTAAAAAAGTATATTGTTAAACCGTATTATTTCAAAATCGTGTAAAAAAGAGTTAGGTATACATATATATATATATAAAATCTAGTTTCTTAAGAATTACAGTTCGGTATGATTACATTCTCTGAACTAATAATTACATTACTCGGTACTGTTGAATCATTAATTAAAAGTTTCCTGCATATTTTATGCATAACTACATACATTTTTCTTTTTTATGCGTTTTAATAACTCTCCAACAATAATGGAAGCTACACTTTCACTATTCTTCGCAGTGAAGTACTTACATCAATACATCCGGCATTGAATCAAGTATTAGAATGTACTCTGAATATAATAAATTTTTTAAAACTCATCCATTAAAAAGGCAAGATTTAAAAAAAAAACAGTAAAAGGAAAACGAACAGTCGGGCGTTTATACAATAGCAGTGGACGATGGTTGTGTCGTCTTAATTTCCTATCACGTACTTTTGAGCTGCGGTTGGAAACTTTTATTTTTCTCAAGGAAGAAAGACGCAAAGAGGTAGAATATTTTGCCAATGCAAATTTTTTAAGCAAACTAGCATACTTAAGTGACATTTCTGAAAAGTTGAATTACCTGAATATTTTTCCGAATGGAGAAACATTTCCCTCTTGCAGTCAATGGAAAAAATTTCAGATTCTATTAAAACAATTTAATTTTTATTGAAAAGAAAATTGAATAAAGAAGCAGATAAGGATTATTTTTTTGTGTTGCAGAATTTTTTGACGTCAAATCAAAGTGATATCTCCAAAGACATAAGAACCATTTTTGAAGAGCATTTATTACAACTAGTTTTCTGATTTGAGAAATACATTAAAAATGAAAATTTCAATCAGCTTGTGGGGATTCTAGATCCATTGAACATTAGCGTGCCGTCAAAATTTATTTATGCAGAAGAAACTCTTATCAACTTGTCTTTCAAGAAGGGTTTGAAAGCGAAATTTTGCAGAATAGAATTGGCCCAAATTAGTCTCAATAAGAAGTGAATATCCTATGTAATGTGATAAAGATCTTAACGTATTATAATATCATTTTTCTCGTGGTACTTGTGCTAAGTTCAATTTTCAGCGCTCGCTGTTATACTGAGCAAATATCGATCAAAAATTAATATGAGAAAAGAAATGCGAAGTAGAAGTAGAAGTGTTCTCTTTAATTCCACACAATTTAAACTAATCTCCGATGATTTACAGAGTTATCCAATCCATTATTTTCTAATTTAATGTGAAGGAAATGAATAACAAACAGTTTGTCCAATAATACAAGTACATGAGATTTAAGTGTTTTTATCTTTTACTTTATGATTAGTCACACTTTTACATAAGGTAGGAAGCTACAGGAAAATTATTGTTCAAAATGATTGACGAGACTTGGAAAAAGTTTGTTAATCACTATTTCTTAATGCATTGTGTATTTTTGCAGTATGTATTAAATTGGTTTTTTTAACGTCACACTAAAAGCAATAAGAGGGTTATTGGTGATGGATCTCGTAATTTTGAATCCCAGTCAAGTAACAAGGACGACATCTGAACTGGCATCTCCTTCTCCTAACTTCCACGCCATGGTACGGGAGAACTTTTGACCTTTACGGATTTAACGTGCATCAGTCCTGGCTACACTGTGGATCTTAAGTGACATCAAGGCTTGAACCCACGGAAGGATGATAACCGCTGGCCACGAGTCAGTGACCATGGCCTCTAGGCTACAGCTGCCACTTATAAGCACTGAAGTGTATTAATGATTCTTTTCCCAAAGAGTGATTTTACCGAATGAGTCGGCAAAATGTATTAAATGTACACGTTAATTATCTTGAACTCTCCTTCTCTACTTGGATAAAAAATAAAGATGTCTAGGAAAGAAACTATAGTAATTAAAGTAGTAGTTAGAATAATGCGAGTTTGGATATCGAATACTACCTAATGGCTCCAACAATATGAAACCGCTTTTGAGAAAGCACATATAGAAAAAAATTTCTTTTTTTGATTGAAAATAGGGATTCCTTTAAGTATCCTATACCGTACTGAGATTCCATCCCCTCGGAAACAGATAATTTTATGACCCAGAAGCGTTTGAGAACTGCTTTCGGATTTGAACTTGAGAGATAAAAATAAAGTCTGGCTCCTCATTGAGTCGAAAAGGGATTCTGCTTAAATAAAATAACTGAATAACTTCCAAGAAAGTGTGTGAATGCAACAGTTGCTATTTAATATGCAAGTGCTGTTCTTAGCTTCAACACCGACATCTTTACTCAATTTGCTGATAAAAGTTGCAAGTTAAAAACGATACACAAGCATTTATAATATTTACTTCTCCATATTAAATATTGTAATTTCCATAATTGGTTCGGATTTCTTTAACAATTTTACACCTTTGGCTTATTAATTATTTTTAAAAATGAAAACTCATAAATACACTGATGCATCTCAGTTGTGTAGGCAGTTCAGAACAAAGTAACCAAATAAATGTTACAACTTTTTCCGAAATTTTTTTCTGTATCATTATATTATTCAAATAATTACTTGAATTTGTATATTCTTCAGAGCATTGTATATGAAACATGACATTTATCATTTTATTGGAACTAAAAGCCCCCCACTATTTCACTGTTAGGTTTGAAAACTTTAATCTGGAAGGTTCAAAAACACTAAATAAGAGAATTCGAAAATATAGGATATATATCACAGAATATGTCATCCATCTAAAAGACATTGGTCATTGCCTTTACAAAGTGTATATACAGAGTGTTCCAGTTTACAATGGCTTGGATGTTAAAGGGCACTAAACGTAGGATTAGTTTTAGCCAGCTTTATTGTATTATGTTCTATTTTCAAGATTTCGACAGTTGTTTCATGGAATTTTTTTATCGAAGCAAAATATTGTTTATAAATATAATCGTATACCAATCTAAAAATGACGTACATAAAACTACGATAATTCCATATTTAGTTTATTTGAATTTCCATATTTCACTGTTGACCTTGAACACAGCTCAGAGATTTTAGCTATTTATGCGTAAGTTTTTAAGAGCTGTGGAGTTTCTTTTGGCTTATCTAAATGACATAAAAAGTTTTCTTCATAATGAAACAATTTATAAGCAACACGCTAGAAACTCTTTTAGAAAAATTATTGATTGTGATCTATACATTAATGTATCTAACTGAATGTGTTAACTTAATGTTTTTAAAGTTTTCGCTTAGATACCGAAGTCAAGAGGTTAACATCCTTTCCTAGACTCCTAAAAATATACGATACATTAAAGGTATTGCTTTTAAACAGAGGAACAACTTTTCGAGAATTAATTACATCCAACTTCAAAATCCTGTGGATTATTGTGAATTCGAATCTACATAAACAAAAAAGATAGAGCATTAATTAAGTTATAAAATTTGGAAAATATTTTGAAGAAGAAAAAAGTGAAGGTTTTAACTCTGGTATGGAACTTTATTGCATTTCATATATTAATACAGATACTTATATGCCTGAAAATGTCTCGAAATATTATTTTTGTTATTCTCAAAATTAGATTCATTTTAAGATGCGTTATTTTCTGAAAATGAAACAATTCATCTATTATGAGAATTAGAAGCAATAATTAATTTAAAAAAGAAATAATAAAGATTAATATGATTTATCGGTATGCAAACTGCTATTTGAGGTACTTTTTTTTACTCCTACAATTCACAAACAATTTTTTAAAAGGCCTGAAAAAAAATAAAAAAAAATGAAAAATTACCTAGTCGGTTGAAATAATTGTAATTTTTGAGAAATCCAAACAGAAATTTACTCGATTGATTAATTGCTTATTAATATCGCCTTTAGAAGTAACTTGAGGAATATTGGAGACGCATTTCGTAGTTTTGAGCCACTTTTAAGAGATGGGGACGATTTGCAAGAGCTAGCACCTCCCTCCTTAAATTTTCCTGCCCCGCCAAAGAGCAAACTTGAATACTTGACATATATATCTTACCTCAACCACACTACACGGCAGGTCTTTAGTGGTGTCAGGACTTGAACTCACAACTCAACGGAAAAAAACGCATGATATGAGTTCGTAACCATGACCATTCGGCTACATGAATCAAGAAGTTGACTTAATTTCTTAAATTCCTCAAGAATAACTATACACAACGTAAAACGTATCAACTATAAACAAGGAAACAATTTTTCAAGAATTAATTAAATCCAACATCACATTCCTGTGGATTATTACGCATTTACATCTACATGGATAACAAAAAGTAGTGCATTACTAAATTTATAAAATTCAGAAAAAAGTTTGATAAGAAAAGTGAAGATTTTTAAGTGTGTTATGGAATTGTATTGCGTTTGTATATGCTAATGCAGTACATCCTTAAATACCTGAAAATAAAACGAATTTTCATTTTCATTGAGCTTACAATTTAGGTCAAATTACACCAGAAGTATTTTAAATTTACTCTATAACCTCTATATATTAGCAAAGAGAATTGAAGATTGTGAAGATAGGGTTTGAGGCAATGAATTTCATGCCAAAACTCTGAGGTGGACAGACATTTATATTACTTCAAGAAATCAACGATATGTTGACCCAATCCAATCATGTTCAGGTTCACTTAGGTTTATTGGATCACTTTTCCATTAAAAATTATTTTTTGTAGTCATTGATCTCGTTACAGTTACCTTTCGATAGGTACCAAACAATGCAATATATGAAAAAGTATTTTGCGAAACGTAAACACTGGGGCAAATGTCTGGAGCTACATAGGCACTAATCATCTTTGCACCTGATAAATCAACATTGCAGATAATATTTCAGTCCCATTACAGGTTTTTATATTCCAATAGCTTAAATTATTATTTTAACTTTGCCAAGTCTTTATCAAATATCGTGTAACTGAGTTTTGAAGAGGTATAGGGATTTGTGATTGTATTTTAGCCTCAGAATGAGAAGCAACACGAGGTTTACTGGTGACAGACCTCGTAATTTTGAACCTCTGTCAAGTGACGAGGATAATACCTGAGACGGTACCTCCCTCTCCAAACATCCACGCTACGCCAAAGGGATGACTTGGGACCTCAAAGTATTTAACATTGTTCTGCTCCACTACACCACGTGTGTTTTGAGGAATCAGGGCTGTAATCCACGACTTGACGAAACGTCGGAGAAAAGTCCGCGACCATGACCACTGGGCTACCACTGCCCGAGGAGTGTAGCGTAAGTCGTTCCATAGAAAAATTTCGAAGTGGAAAGACAGAAATCTCTTTTTATTCTCGAGAACGGACATTATGATTGTGAATAACTATTCCTAGTGCAACTAGCTCATTATCAATTATTTTAATTGGCATCGCAATTTATAGTACAACTGGCACTAATGCGTTTACCTTATAAATTACACCTTTATAGTAAAGCATTGAGTTAACAAACTGATGTATAAATTCTTATACCAGTATCTCCATTCATACAACACAATCTTATAAAATAGAGTAAATATTCGTTTGAAACTTAGATATCATATGAAATTTTTTTATATTTTCTTAGTAGTTTCAAATGTGAACTTAACATACAATTTTCAAAATTCCATTTTTTATTTAAAAAGAAGTGTAATGTTTTCTTTTTTTTAGTTTAAAGTTGATAAATTGACTTATATACCCGCATATTTATTTGAATTATTGTAGTAATATGGGTATGTATTCTAAAAGTATTCTTTATTTTAAATTTAATGACATCCCATTATTAATATTCATTATAGATTTTAAATAACCCAAAGCCAGATTTAATACGTAGATCACTGCGCTTTTTTTTTGTTTCGGTGATTTTAAAGTTAATGCCAAAAGTTTTAGCGAATAATCTTATTTATAATTGAAAACTATCTTTTCTTTAGTTCTACTGACGGAAAAAATTAATTTTAGGAAACTTTCTGAGATTGTTCTTGAAAGGTTTAGCATAAATTTGAAGAAAACGTTTCAAGAAAATTAAATGTGTGTGTGTGTGTGCTTCTCAACTCGTCTGGGACATCGAAAAAACATCATCTTTTGCAGGAAAATGAAGGATTCGGGTCAGCTGCCTCTTTAATTTCCAAAATATAATTTCACGAAACTATCATCTTTGGACTCTTCTGAAATGAAAGGCTTTCTCTTCTCTCAGTAAAAACCTTTTTTTTACTCTTCTACAGTAATTTATTATTTTTTAATAGTTTTTGTAAATTTCTAAAACGAATTTCTTTTTCATAAAAAAAGTTCTTTTTTTCATTTTTGAGTTAATGAAAAAGAAGTTTTCTGAAAAACTCTTTCTCAAATGAAGATTATTTTCTTAATTAGTCCTTTGTTTAATATTCTTAACTTATTTTTAGTTTTATTCTCATGTGATTTGAGAGCATGTTTTCTTTACATATTTTAGTTACATTTTCTCTACATTTGTAACCCATTAATATATTTATTTATTTATTTATTCTTGTATTTACAAAAGCTCTGAATTTCTTATTAAATAAATTTTTTTGTAATTCTCTGTAACATCTACATAAAATTTTTTAACATTAAAAATGTTATATTTATGCTTAAAAAGTTAAAAGAATTATTTTATTCTACAATTTTAAGAATTTTAGTAAATGAAAAATTTATCCCTGAAAAAGTTAATTTTCTCTCATTTATTAATTTTTTTTAACATTTCGGTGTCCAAAAAAACCTGTAAAGAAAAGTGATTCAAAGGAAAGAAAAGTAAGAATTATTCTTATTCTTGCATTGATTCAAACGGAATAAAAGGCATTTATAGATTTATCATGACTGAAACATCATGAATGAAATTGTTAAACTAAACTATGGATCTGAGTATATAGTATTTCTGTGCGGAGTTTTGAAAAAAAAGTGATCTCGGGAAAAAACTAATCTCGTAACCACGCAATCGATTTCCAAAGCAATTCTCCAAGCAATTTTAAGATTATGCGGTCACAAAAACTAAATTAAATTTTGCAGTCATAAGCTTTAAAAGTTTTTTACTGCCACTACGGGAGAGTAAAGTGCTATTGAAGTATTATCGAAATAGACATAAATATTTATAATCGCCAATAGGCTGCACAATACGTTAGTGTGAAAAGAGCTAAAGTTTGCAACGGAGATGTAGGTTATTATAATTGAGCTGTAACAAAATCCACGCTCTTATGCTATTTATTTTAAATTATATCGATCATAAAATGCGTATCAAAATCGATAAAAATATATGGCAGAATTTTGTACTGAAGACACATTTGGTTTTTATATTCCTATTGAGGTTTAAACCTTGTAAGAAAAAATCCTAAAATAAGGGTTGTATATTATGCGTAAAATTCTTAAGATCTTCGATGGTTTGTGAAGTGTCATTCACACAATTAGATTATATCGAAAGACTGAGAATCTCAATGTTAAATACTGGTTTAGTTTGACTTCACCTTTAATATTGGAGATTTGGATTGAATTAGCCCACTCGTGTGCTTTTCAGTAAACATAAAAAAACACTCAAAAGGTTACAGCAAAAAAAGAAAGAACAATACAATTACAAGTGAACAAAACACAAAATAAGAACAAGAAATGCTGTAACAAGGTTCATTAATCTAACATGTCTCTAGCCTCCCAGTAACGTTCAGAAAGAATAGACTTTAGAAGTGCAGGGTAGTGGAGCAGATGACCGAAGTCCATATCCTCACCAGAGCTGCACAGAGTGCAAACCGGGGAAGGAGCAATTTTGAATCTAAAAAGAAGTTTTC
>BMAW01066927.1:24536-34729 GCA_019974015.1 Nephila pilipes | reverse complement strand
AGGATAACTTTACGCAATTCACTAACATTTTTTAAGAATGTTTTCAAGGGGTTTGGACAATTTTATAATTAAAAAAAATTGCTTGCTAGCAATTACAGAATATTAGAATTAATGTATTGTGAGTCAACAATAATAATAACAGAAAAAAAAAGAGAATTGAGTGCTTTAGAAAATAAAACATGAACATAGGGAAAAGGCTACATTGGTTAAAGTTGCATATAGGTGTAAATAATTGAATTTAGAAATTTCTTCAATGGCTTTTAGGTCACCAAACTATTTTCAGAATTACAAAGTAATATCATAAAAGTTAGCAAAAAAAAAAAAAAAAAAAAATAGAATTGTGCTTTCAAACAAAAAAAAAAAATATTTTTGGCAAACATCCTTTATGTAGCAGGCAGGTTCAGCAATATGACAATACCTGGCAATTTCACTGTAATTAATAAAGATTGTAGAAATCAATTATTTTATTTACAATTTTTTCACAGGTCCAAATTGCTTAAAAAGAGATAACAATAAAGAAATTATATAAATAAATATGAAACTCATTTTTTAAAATATACAGAAAAAATTAAAACATCCTTTTAAATTTGCATCACCAAAGCCACTGCATTTGGTAAAGTAATTCTAATTGGTGAAATGCAGTATTAAATTAAAAACATAGTAAATAATAATAATAATAAAAAACTATATTTAAATGTAATTTAAAATACACTATCAGAAATGACATATAACCTAACGATACAGCATCTTTTTAAAAAAAAGATGCTGTATCGTTAGCATCTTTTTAAAAAAAGGCATTTTACTTACCCATTTGAAATATATCAATGGAAAAAAAAAATCATTATGGTAAGACTGATTATTTTAATGTATTTTTTTGAAACTTTGACATTTTTGGCATTAAGACAAATATTTATACTTGAACGAGTAATATTGAGATAAATCAGGAATGTTTCAGTCCTAAAGGTGGCCGACAATGGAATTAAGCAATTAATTGAACTAATCAAATGACAAAAAAATAAGGCATTTGACCTTGAAATGTTTTAGAAATTACAATTCTATTCTAACATATGAGATCGCTCATGCCGTTCAAGGGCATTTCTGTTTTTGAAGGATTTCGAACAAGTATCACATGCAAAAGGTTTTTCATTTGAGTGAACGGAATAATGCTGTTCAAGACCCACTTTCATTTTGAAACTCTTACCACACTCTTCACAAACATATGGTCTAGCAGAAGAATGTGTGGAGTAATGTTTATGTAAATTAGTCTTCAAAGTAAAAGCTTTGAAACAGACCCCACAAACATGAGGCCTTTCATCAATGTGTATAAGTCGATGTTTCTCTAGATATCCTTTGGAAGTAAAACCTTTGTCGCATAAGTCACATATGTGCATAGGTTTTCTATCAGAATGTGTCAAATAGTGCTTTTGGAGGTTGGTTTTCAGAGTGAAGGCCTTGCTGCAAATATTACAGACATGTGGTTTTTGTCCTAGGTGTATCAAATTGTGTTTTTTTAAATAAGCTTTTGAAGTGAAATCTTTCCCACATACAGAACAAAGATATCTTTTCGCTTTTTCTGGATCGTGCGTGAGGTAATGCTTCTGTAAATTTGACTTGTGGCTGAACGATTTATCACAAGCGTCACAAGAATATGGTTTTTCTCCAATGTGAAGCATGGCATGTTTCACAAGATAACCTTTGCTTGTAAAGCGCTTATTACATACTTCACATGCGTAAGGTTTAGAATCATTTTCACTGGAAGTTTCAGGTGCAGCTTCTTCCATATCACTAAAATGGATTCCATGCGTTAGTAGGTGATCAGTTAGATCCGATTTCGTCGTAAAGGCTTTGCGACATAAATGACAAAGATGAGGTATAACTGTGAGACTTGTCACTCCGTTTTCAATTTTAAGAATATTAGAAACCAACATCTTTTCAACAAAAATGTATGAAGTGTTACACTGAAATAGGATGGGATAAAAGTTCAAGTTCAGTTCAAAATGTAAAACATAATTTCAGAAAAATCTTATTCGAGAATCTATAAACATGACAACAGAACACACACATAAGGCGTGATTGCAATCATTAACACATACACGAAGTCCTAATCCAAACACTTGAGGTAGTACAAATTTAACCAATACAATTCTACATGTATATCACTTTATGTTTTTATTGGATAACTGAATTCTTATTCTAAAAGAGTAATTTCAATTGTATCCAATAAAAATTGAGACCTACCTTCCCACACAATACTTTAACATTAAAAAAATATAAAATAATTATAGGTTTGTTGGTTTAATTGCTTTGAAAATGGTAAAGAGAATTATAGAAAAATGGTTCTTTGGCTTTAAAAAACTTTTGGCTTTTGATGACTTTTTTTTAGTAGATATTTATGAGCCCATATTCCTCAAGACTCATGAACTTCAACTTTTTTTTTTAAGCTTTGACAGATATTGTGAAAAAAGGTAGCTCAAAATTACCCTCCTATTAATTGATAAGTCTTTTTAAAACTTTTTTCGAGAAAATATCCTTTTCTCATAATCATATATATTTGAGTATTTGCGAAACACAGTGAAATATCTTTTATTTCTATTTATATCTTTAGAATTGACTTTTAATCCTTATAAATAGTTTATATTTAATTTCAAGATATATATATATGTATATCAAATCAAATTAAATCAAACTGTAAAATTGTAATTTTTAATTCAGATAATTTTGCTTTTTATTGACAAAGAATATGTAATCGATACTAAATTGCACTAACAATTGAGCGATAGTGCTTATTTAACAAGAGTGTCGAAAGAACTTAAGTGAAAAACACTGCCACAATGTCGCGCGTAGTTAAAGAGAGAGCGGAATGGGTGTGTTACTCTACCTTCCAACATTTCTCATTGGTACACTCATAGACAATTGCTTGTTTCTCATTGGTGTATGTGCATGATAGAATTTTTAGGCTGTCTGGTTTGGCAGTTTATCGCATTTTATGCAATTATAACTCGTTAGGAAATATATATTTGAATTATAAAAAAAATAGTTCTAAATGCTTCTAATTTTTTTAATTCACTTAAAATTTGTATATTTATGAATTTCATTTCGCCTGTGAAACATTTTTTCTTCAGTAAATAAAATTAGGAAGTTAATCATAAATAAAGAATCAATAATACAAGTGTGCACATACTTTATTATTATTTATGCACATACTTTAAATGGTATTTATGGAAATTTTAAAAAGTGAATGAAATTTTATAATTATACCAAGTTAAATTTTTAAGTAAAGTAAATTATATTAAAAGATTAATGACTTTTAAAAATATGTAATTATTAACATAATGTTTATTATATAGTTACATTTTATGCGCACGATTTATTTATTCCAAATTTAATCAATTTATTCAAGTACCATATTTTCTTTTAATTTTAAACTCAATTGTATATTACTTAGTTCTAAATAAATATTATAAATCAAGGCTTATTTCGAAATTTTTGTAAATTTCTAATTTTCTTAAAATGTGAAAGGATTCCTGCCGTTGTATGAAACAGTTTCTATAACATTTGGGGACATGTTGTTTTAATACATTTCTACTTGACAAATAATAACGCCCAATCTCCTAATAAATTAAAAGAACAATTGTGCTATAAAATTATGATATTGCTAATCTAAACTAATTCTCGAAATAATAATGCTACGTTAATAAATTTTGAAAAAAAAAAAAAAGAAAGAAAAAAGAAAATGAAAAAAGAAATATAAAGAACGTTTTCTTTTCCTTTTCTTTTCGTATTTTAGTAATCAGACAACCATGACATACTTTCCATGACAAATCAAACTTCCAATCATTTAAAAAATGATAAATTCCATTTTTTTTTCTCATTAAAATGAATATTTACAATCGATTAATATTATCCAAAAGCATCAGTAGGTTTCGTACAACTGAATTGCAGATAAAGCCTCGACCGGTGAAATCTTTACCTACTCAGAGGATGATGAAATATGTGTTTTAACAAAAGATGGCAATTTTTGCATAAATTATAGGAAAGTAAATTATATATATATATATGTGTGTGTGTGTGTGTGTTTTAATGTATGTATATATACATTGATGTGCAAAACTTAAGCAGGAATGTAAATTTTAAGCAGATAGCCATTAAATTGCAGAAAAGGGGTTATGGCGATCAGTGTACTGGACACTCAATTCATTAGAAATGTGATGCGTATGTAAATGTCAGGAACAAAATGTCATAGACAACGTGAATTTACGAAAAACGCGGGCGGGTGGCGGGCGCAGCTGAAGACTACATTAAAAGGAAGAATGGAGGCGCAATTAAAGACCTTCGTGGCAAGTGCAAGTGAGTTCTTTCGTGAAATATGGTTAGAAGAAATCATCTGGCCGACATCACACATGGAAGAATGATCGGAAAGTTGGAGGAGGAGAGTAGCTTGACCAGTGCAGCTGATGAGTTTGGAATCAACAAAGGTGTCGTTTCGAGCACATGGAAAGCTTTCCAAACCAAAGGTACAGTTGTTAGAAAGGTTGGTGGTGGCCGCCCTAGGAAAACAACTGCAGTGAATGACCGATATATCGTCCAGCAGGCGAAAAGAGCCCGATGCCAGTCAGCAAGTGCCATTGCTCAGCAACTGTGTACAGCAATAGGGTGACAAGTGTCATGGTTTACTGTGGTCAGACGCCTTCATAAAGGTGCCTATTTGCCGCAGTCCTGAATGCATGGATCCATTTGAAAGTTGGTCATCGACGGCACCGCTTAGAATGGTATAAGGAGCACAAAAACTAGACATCTCATCAATGGAGTCGTGTCCTCTTTACGGATGAGAGTCATTTCAGTTCCACGAGCGATTCTCAAAGCCAGTTGATTTGGAGAGAGGTCGGAAAATGGTTTCATCCCTGTAACATCACGGAAAGAGACCGTTACGGTGGTCCTGGAGTTGTCGTTTGGAGAGGCATTATGCTGAGCGGATTGACTGAGCTCTACGCTTTCCACAGTGGTTCTGTAACCGGAGATCGTTGTTGTAAAGAGGTGATCCTGCCCCCTGTGCTTCTGTTCCGAGGTGCTATTGGACCAGACTTCGTTTTTATGGATGACAATGCACGACCATACCGGACTGCTGATGTTCAGTAGCTACTGGAAAGTCAAAATAGCACTCGAATGGATTGGCCAGAGTTCTCCCCTGATTTAAATCCCATAGAACATGAGTGGGATGTCTTGCGGCACGATTACATGCTCTGGGGGAAACTCAAGAACTGAAACAGATGCTGATTGAGGAATGAGGACTTTTACCTCAAGAACTGTTGGGCAATCTAGTGATGAGTATGGAGAGACGGTGCGAAGCAACCAATGCAGCAAGAGAATGCCATATAATATACTAAGGATTATCAGCTTGTTGTTCTTCCTCTAGGACAGACAATTATGTGTAACGATACTTTGAGTTCAAAAAGCCCTTTATTGTTTGATACCATACTATACGCATTGTATTCATTTTTGCGCACCTGTGCTTTGGTCATCGTTTAAGTACAAAATGTTGACTAATGAATTGTTAAGTACATTTCTGAATTTCATGTCTCTCAGATGATTTCTCGTGGAGTTATGGGGGAAAAAACAACTGTTGCTTAAGTTTTGTACACCAGTGTATATGTCTCTGTGTGTTTCATTTTGGAACTGTTGATGCTACTAATTATTATTAGTCTAATTCAATTACTAGAATGCTTTCCAAAAATGCAAGATCTTAAAAAAATTATTATTTGTAAGTTGTTTTTCCTAATTAAAATCATATATCTGAAATAAAATAATAATCATTAACTATGAATTAGATATAATTATACGAATAATTTAATAATTATTGAGATATGCTATAGTAATATATTTGATCATAGTCAAATAAATGTAGAACTGATTATTCTGTCAATAATTTTCTAGCCTATTTTATCTATTTTACTGATATTAGAACATAATGGAGAATATTTATGAAATTAGAATAATATGTATATAAAAATGACGAAATGATATTATAGAATACGAAGTATGTTATTTGAAAATGAAACCAGCATTAGTTGCATTTTTTGGAGATCTTAAGCCTCCTGGCATTTTATCTCCATTCGACAGATTAAAACAGGGGTGTTAAACACGCGGCCAGCAACAATCGTTTCTGTGGCCCGCTTTGCTAATGTAACGGAACGAAAATATCGTGTCTGTCAAGCCACCAAAGTAAACCGACAAAGTATGCTTCGTGAGAGGAAGTGTAAATAATCAGTTTTTTGACAATTAACGAAATAAGAAAAAAAGATGAGAAATATAAATATAATTAATCAGATCATTTTTTTTTATTTCGGAAAGAGCAGAATATTAAACTTGATTCAGAAATATACATATTGCATCAAATCATGAATAATGTATGTAAGCTACAATAAATTAAAATGAATATTTTGTGTTTCTAGAAATGATAAACAGAGTAGCTTATGTATTTTTTAGGGCAATACATTAAATGTTATCCAACAGCAGTGCCCAATTTTAAAGGACGCAACTCCGAGGGAAAACATTTTTTTGGCATTAGTCGCCGATATGATCAACATAAACTAATTTACAGGGTGCCCAGCTTTAATGTGAACCAATAGCTAATTCCCGAACCTTTCAGTTTAGATATGCCCTTCAAATTTGAAAAATGTTTTAAAAAAGGTAAATAATGTTTTTACGTGCTTTTCAAACCAAAAACCCAATTTAGAAAAAAATTACAAAAATTAAATTTTTATACGATCCCCAGGTCCTATCACTTATATTTAGGAAAAGATGCAGTACACAAAACTAAAGTAAACACAAAAAGTTTCATTTTATTACGATAAAAACTGACCGAGTTATGGCAACATAAAGTTGAAGCATTTGAATTGCTCAGAAAAGAGGGTTGTATATAAATTGAGTTTAGAGAACAATAATTCACTATCTACAGAAAGAGCAAAAGAAAAATATCAGAGTAATATTAAAATATTTTAGTAAGCATCATACATTGACAATTTGTATTGCTGTTTGGCAAACAAATAAAAGTTAAATTAAAGAAATAGAACTTGTACCGAAAAGATTAAAACAACGTGTTTTAACAAATTAATACAGCAAAAAAATACAGGATTTCCGTTCAAATTATAGCATAATGTGGAATGATGAGCCAATCATGAATCTGGGGCTTTATTATATGAGAATGACCAAATTAACTTAAATCATGTTCAAAATGACTGCCTTCCGCAGATATCGAAACCACGTCAGAAACTCCGCCTGTAGCTTCTGCAACATATTTGGTGTCACAGACCTGCATGTCATGCTGATTCGATTGAGTAAATCGGATTTACTCGTGGATTAATGTTCGTACACTTTGTTTTTTAGGAAGTCCCAGAGAAAGAAATCCAGAGGACTTAGGTCAGGTGATCGCAGGGGCCACTCCTGTTGACCTCCGTAGCCGATTATTCGAGTGTCAAATGTCTGCGCCAAAAATGTACATGGTTGCGCAGATTTGTGTGCGGGTGCATCATCATGCTGGTACCACAAGCGTGACAAATCCCGTAAGGAAACTTCATCTTCTAAAAAATCGGCTAACGGTCCAGATAAAATTTCCGTGTATGATTCTGATGTTAAAGGTCCATCGAAATACATTGGGCCCAATTAAAGTACTCTTCCCTATTCCGCACCACACATTTACCGGCCAACGTACTTGGTGGCGATTCGGTCGTATTAGATGTGGGTTTTCGAGGGACCAATAATGCGTATTCTGTGTATTAATAGTGCCTTGCCTTGAGAACTGGCATTCATCCGACCACAAAATTTCATTCAAAAAAATCTGGATTTTCAACCAGTGTATTTAACACGAAATTGCAAAAATCAAAACGACGCTCCTGGTCTCCGGGCATTAGTTCCTGCGCCAGGAATGGACGATAAGGATATGCACCGTACGTATGTTATATGTTCCACACCGTCGATTTTGAGTAGGAACAAGCCTTGCTAATATCCAGGACACTACTTTCAGGATGAGCCAGGGCATATCCTAGAACAACCTCAGAGGATATCCGCAAGCTTGAAGGTGTGGCACGAGACAAGGGAATATGTCTATGACAACTTTCAGTTTTATACAAGCGTTAAACATCACGGGCAATTGTACAATAAGTAAGATGTCTTCGACTGGGAAATTTAATGGCATAAAGTCTTGCCACCTCTCTCTTATTTTGATTACAATGCCCATCCAACAGAACCATTTCGCAGTATTCTTCATTTGTATACATCTCGTTCTCCCGTACTAAAATACGTATTATTAGAATACGATTGTATGCAATTGCAAGCGACTATACAACAGATTTTTAAAGCTCGCCATGATCAATACAGTAGCAAATCAGTCTGCAGCCGCAGCAAATAAGTCTATTTTTTTGGAACTGTTTTGGAAATGTTTTCTTCGTCAAAAATAATTTATTTTGTCTATGTTTTACGCGTACACAGAATAAATTTTATTTCTTAAGTACTTAATTATTGTATTATTATCGTAACGTATGCACTTTCAAATTTAAAAACGATTTACATAAGAGTGACGTGCAAGAGCGAAAGTTTCCTGGCAGAGCTCCGATTAATTTCACTTTCGAGACGGCCCCTTACTAGCTTCTTGAAAATGGCCGAGAAAATGGATGAAAGGTATGATTTTCAAAGTTCCATAACTCGGTCAGTTTTTATCGTAATAAAATGAAACTATTTGTGTTTACTTTGTTTTTGTGTACTGCATCTTTTCCTAAATATAAGTTAATAGAACCTGGGGACCGTATAAAAATTTAATTTTTGTAATTTTTATCTGAATTGGTTTTTTGGTTTGAAAAGCACGTAAAAACATTATTTACCTTTTTTAAAACATTTTTCAAATTGGAAGGGCATATTTAAGCCGAACGGTTCGAGAATTAGCTATTGGTTCACATTAAGACCGGACACCCTGTATATCTATTGCATGGGATTAATGAGAAAAGAAAAATTGAAAGAGCTCAAGTTGTGGTTGAAAATTAACATTTTATATTTTCTAAAATAACTTAAGAGATTGAAGCAGTAGTGCGGATTTGATAGCTAAGTACTCGAATTCTTTAACTGGAGGTGAATTTATAAAGGATTGTCAAAAATCAAAACTTAAAAAAGTTTTTTCAGGAAATGTAAAAACTTTTATAGCAGTTCATTTATCTCGAAATACAGCGGAGGAAAGCGTTGCTGAATTGACCAACAATTTAAGATCATCTATTTTCGACGCTTTTTTCATTGCCTGTGCAATGAAAAGAGCTTTAAGCTGTATAGCGTATGGATATTGGGAATGTAGCTGATGGGGGACATGGCCTGACGCTACAGACAGTCAGAATGTTCGGTAAGCGAAGATCAACTTCTTTTGATGTTGATCTTCGTTTACAGAACAAGAGGATCTTCTGAACTGCCTCTTCCCCGTTTGTGCCCCCCGGGTCATGACCCCTCCCCTCCCCTCTCCCTACGTTACTCCACAGTATTTTAAGACGTTTAATTGTTTAGAATTGTTTTTTTTTGTACTTTAAGAATTTAAGTGTAATTTAAATGTATAGTCAGACACTAATCTAATTACAGACAGAACTGGCTTAGAGCTTCTCGGTTAATTCTGATTCAATATAAAGCGATCATTTCTTTTAGCCAACTAAGGAGTTATTGTTTTAGGTGGATCACTTTTGGAGTACTAGATCACTTTTCAATTTTTTTTTATCGTTTGCTTCAATTTTAATTACATTTAGCCTAAATATATTCAATTTATTATAAATATATTAAGTATATAACTATCAATCTTATATAAAATATATTCAATTTATAATAAATATATTAAATATAACTGTCAATTTTATTTAAAATATATTCAATATTTATCATTTGCTTTAATTTTAATAACTTGTAGCTAATATAATGTTCAATTTAATAATCTATCGCTTGCTTTAATGTTAATTACGTTTGGCTTATATATATCAATTTAATAATTTATCGTTTCTTTTAATTTTAATATCGGAAAAGTTTATTATTGTCCATTTCTCGATATTTCATTGTTTACTTTAACTCTTATATTGAATTGAGTTATTTAATAATAATAATTAAAAAAAAGCGCACCTTGGATGGCTAAATCTATTCTTTTGCTTAGAACTTTTAACTCTGATTTCGAAAATTAG
>BMAW01066927.1:0-24436 GCA_019974015.1 Nephila pilipes | reverse complement strand
TATATAATAATATATATATATATATTATTTTATTATATAATAATATATATATATATATATTATTATTATTTTGTGTTCAATATTTTGGGTGTAAATTTATGTGTATTTACAACTACGACTTAGTAAAATTAATTGAGTGATAAAATTTGCAATAATCTTGAATATAATTCACATTGCAAGGCCGGGTGGCACGTTTGCGCATGTGCAATAAGTCCCCGCGGTATAGAGGTCACTGACCCAGCAGCAAAGATCTTACTTTTCATATTACATCTCTATCTCGAAGGAAGAGGCTGTACCCTCTCAATAACGGGAGCGTTTCCCCCTATTGATGTGAGCTTTAGGAAGGTCTGTTTCGCCATTGTATTTGATTACAATTTACATGTATATATGTTTATATGTTCGCTCTGAATAGGTTGGCTAATTAAACTATGAAAAAACAGCTGGCCCGTCACTTTTTTGGAACTCTCAACAGTTATAATCTAACACATACGCTAAAAAATATCACTTGCTGTTTTTTAGGGATGCAACCTCAGGAACTTGCAGCGTAACTTGGCCATGCATCTTGGTTTCTTCGTGATACACATTCGAGAGCAGAAATCGGAATTTGGCACTCATCGCTGTAACAGGGAAGTACCATGATTTCTTTTTTTATTTATTTATTTATTTGCTAACTTTCACTATTTGCTTGATATTTTGCCATTTATCTTAGAAGTTTTTGTTGTTAATTTCTTTATTATATGAATCCATCGACCACATCGAAAAAACCGGAGAAAAAAAATTAACGGTGTGCATACGTATGTAACGATTTCACTTTAATTTAATTTAATTTTCTTTTTCCTATAATTTTAACGCTTCTAATGGGAAGTTCATCTTATTTCCTGATCCCATTCCAATTTAGCTTTTGAGTTATGTAATCACACGCTTTGGAAATTTATTCACTCAGCTGTTCCAATGGATCCAAACCCATAGGATAATCCTTGCTAGACTTTCAATCCGCAGCTTAAATTCCAAAAAATCCCTCTCACCAATGCTACGTGATCTGAAGAAATCCTTGCATATATATTCCAAGCAAGGAAAATCCCCTTTAGCTGCGATGGCGAAGCTACGCATCTAGTTTCCTCAAATTTATATTATATGCGACACGGAATCGAATGGATGTAGATTGCTCTGCACCCTCCTTTATCACCCTGTAATTGCCTCTCTCTTGTGTTGAATTAATAAAGTCATAATTATTTCAAGATTTTCTAAGTGTCTTCATTAACAACGCGCGAAAACAGTTTTAGAATAGTTTACTCTAAAAATGTTTAGTTTTATAAAAACATTTTCAGAATAATTAATTCTGACAGAATGAAACATTTTTAGAATAGGGCAATAGCTATTGCTTAGAATACTAAACATTATATATACAGTGATATTCGGCAATACTTTTCTGATGTGTGTGTTATAATGCATGATTCACAGTACTTATACGTTTGTGGTGAATGAGAGTAATATGCCAGACATACGTATTTGCAGGACTTTACTTTGTAATTTAGGTTAAGTGGTAACTCTGGTAGCTGTATTCTCTTTGGACAGGCGAGTTGCATTGTTTTCATGCATCGTTTTTATTAGCAGTGAAAAAAAAGTATCCACACTATCTGTATGATTTGGAGCGTTATTAGTTTATATGCTATGAACATCGATATTATTGTGTAAAAGGATCAATAAAAAATTTATTTGTTTACTAAAAGTTAATCCTTATAATTTAAAAATAACTAAAAGCTAAAGTAAAATATATTTGTTTAAAATATCTTTGTTTTTTATTTGCATAAATATGGTTAATTTTAAACAATGTTTCTACTTTCTTAAAATAAATTTCTATGAGAATAATTTCATTTTTTCAGATTAGATGGAAGATTCAGCTTTAATGCATTGTGTAATAAAAGGGATTAATAATAAACAAGAAAATAAAATCATTTTATAAGGATGTAAGGATTTATTAGAATTTAAAAAAAAAACTCAAGGTTTATGAAGTAATAAAAAGTAATTTTGCAAAAAGTAAAGGTGCTTTTGATAAAATAAAAACAAAAAATTATTATTATTACAGATATACTTTCGATAAAGTTAAGCCTAAATTTGAATGTGATGATAGATTAAATTCTAAAACTGAAATTATGAATAAAGTAAAATTTAGTGGTGATACTGATAGAATGAATTATAATGATTTTGAAAGTCGTAAGAATAAAATATGTTTTAATTGGGAGGATCTAAACCATATATCATGATTTTATATTCGTAAGGATAAGGGGCTTAAATGCTTTCTTTAGCCATAAAGCTTCAGAATGCTCAAAAGCTAATCCGAAACCAGAAGTAGTTTACTTAGATGTTATGTTCAAACCAAAACTTAGCAATAAAGTAATGATCAATGATTTAAGTGTTAATTCACTTATTGAAACCGGAAGTCAAGCTACGTTCCAACTTAAATCAGTGTTTGATAAATTAGATAATAAGAAATTGTCTCCACTTAACTCTACTTTAAGTTGATTTGGTAAATGCAGAGTAAAACCAGTGGGTTGTTTTAAAGAGAATATTCAAATTGATTATTTTAAGTGCAATGCAGATATATGTGTTGTAGAAAATGATGTTGTGTCTTATGATGTGATCGTTGGACTTAATGTTCTAATGCAAGGTGAAACGCTAATTAATGAAAATAGAATTGCTGTCAAAGATAAATTTCAGTGTTTAGAGGAAATTAACACATTATCCGTACTACCAAATGAAGTAACTTCTAACGAAAAGTTGAACTGAACATTGATCCAGTCGTTCCAAATACTTTTACGTATAATGTACATCAATTAATTTCGAATTACGTACTACTAAAAACTAAAATCAGTGTACCGCACCCAGAATTCAAAATATCTATGAAAAACGAAAACAAAACCGTCAAAATATTTCTGTTGAAGTTCCTAAAAATCAGCATAAGTACATTATTGGACCACATGGACAAACCATTCAAGAAATTTTACAGGAAGCTGACTTAACTATTGAAATGCCTCCACCAGATGTACAATCTGATACTATAATTTTGAGCGACAAACAAGCTAAATGAGGTTCTGCTTTGAATTTGTTTTATTCTAAGGCTAATAGTGTTATAACTGAGCATATGGATGCCCCTAGTTGGTTGTACAAGTATATAATTGGCAAGAAAAGGGCAAATATTAAGCATATAATCCAGGATATTTCAAAAGTTCATATTTATTTTACTGATGAAAGTATTAAATTTGAAGAACCTCCAGAAGAAGTTTATGAAGCCTGCATAAGATTAAAAGAAATGATTGATAACTTACGAAAACAAGTTGCTTATAAATAAGTCAAAGTAAATCCTGCTTTTCATCATCATGTACTAGGAAAGAATGGTTCAAACCTTAACAGGTTAAAAGAAGATACCAAACCCCTAATTAACATTGGCGAAAATGATGTTATCCGTATTGAAGGAGCTCCTGAAGGTGTTGCTCAAGTTAAAAAATTGCTTTTGGAAATGGTTCATAAAATGGAAAATGAAATTTGCAAGGACCTTATCATAGAACAACGCTTCCATCGAAACATCATTGATGTCAAAGGTGAAAAAACGAGATAAGTTAGAGATAAATTGAACCAGGTAAATATTACCCTTCCTGAATCTGGTTTAAAAAGTGATAAAGTTACTATTAGAGGACCAAAATCAGACGCTGATGCTTATAATAAATATTTGCATCGTATGAATGAAAAAATTAAACTTACTAATTCCAGTGTTGAAGTACCAATTTGGAAATAAAACCACAAATTTATCATCGGAAAAGGTGGAGCAAATATTAAGAAGATTAGAGATGAATCAAACACCAAAATAGACCTTCCAGCTGAAGGGGGAGTTTCTGATGTTATTAAAATTCGTGGACCAAAAGAAAATGTCATGAAAGCCAAGAAACATCTTAAAATTTCAAATGAGAAAACAACTTGTTGGGCACACGTGTGGAATTAAAGTAAATCTAGAACAACATAAATTTTTGATTGGTAAAAATGGAACTTGTATTGAAAAAGCTCTTGACAAGATAGGAGCAAGAATTGTTTTCCCTAATGAAAATGATGATTATAAAAATACAATCACTATCATTGGTGAAAAGAGGAAGTTTTTATTGGCTCTGTTAAAAAAATATTCTTTTTTAAAAGGAATGATTAAATCAGTTTATTTATTTGAAATATAACACAGTAACATATATTTAAATTCAAGATTTGTAAAAAAGATTAATCTAATATCCTCTCAATAATTATCCACGTATACGGTGCTACAAGTTCACTCCAGTTGATGGATCGGTGTTTTGTGGGTTATAGAGCAACAAAGGCTATTATCACTTTCACTCCAGTCAAGAAATGAAATATTTGGCATCGTATTCGAAAATGCCGCTGCTATTGGCGAGAGAAATGCTTGGATCTGTAACCCTGTGAACTTCCTCCTTCTCTTTGCTTCCCATTTCCTCCTTTCTAGCACTCGCTCTCTCTTTAACGAGTTCACATATTGTCTTACAGTTTGTTGTGTTATGAGTTACTGAAAGTCGTTATTAGGTAAGAGGAATTGTTGATTGCAATCCTCTATGACTTAACGGTTCGTGTAAGTACATTGTTTGGTAAAAATTTCAGATTCATTATAAAACAATAATGACTGAAAATAGAGAAAATATTGCGCAGTCGGTTCCATTGATTGATTTGGTTGATATCTCGAATGATAAAGACCTGAAAGATGAAAAACCCGACTTAGATGAAAAACCCGACTTAGATGAGATTAAGAGCAAGCAGTATTATATGTGCGATAAGTGTCGCAAACAGTTTTCTTCTAAAAGTTGTTTGAATCTACATTATGCATGCCATCTGCAAGAACGACCTCGTGTGTGTGATGTTTGCGGTGAATCATTTTCACAAGCTGGAGACTTTGCTGATCATTATGCTCAACACTGCATCGAGCAAGAATTCGAATGCTTCACCTGTGAAGAAATATTTTTTGATAAGGCTGAGTTTGATTTACACCAGCGTTTGCACAAAGTAGCGTCAGGTCTTTATTCGTGTGATGAATGCAAAAGTACTTTCGAAACTGAACAGGAATTGCGCGAACATTATAGAAATCACATAAAGAAAGCCTTTGAATGTCCAATGTGTAGGAAGTGTTTTCGTCTGAAAAGCAGCTTGAATCGTCATGTATTGATTCATGGGGAGGAGAAGCCGTTTCAGTGCGAAATCTGTAATGCAGGTTTTACTCAAAAAATAACTCTCAAGAAACACTATATGGTGCATGATAATATTAAACCATATGTTTGTGAATTGTGTAACAAATCTTTTTCTACCAAAACTAGCCTTGAACTACATTATCTCAACCACACTGGTGAGAAACCATATTATTGCTTGATTTGTGATCGTAGATTCACGAGTCATCGTAATTTAAAGCGTCATGGAATGGAACATATTCCAGGTCAGCGTAGCACATGTGAAGTTTGTGGAAAAATCTTTTCAACCAAGCACAAACTGAGTCTTCATTTCTTGGTTCATACAAATGATAGACCATACAAATGTGAAATTTGTATGCGTGGATTTACATACAGTAGCCACTTAAAACGGCATTTATTATGGCATAAAGGAGAGCGACCATATGTTTGTGGGATTTGCAACATGGGTTTTATATCAAGATTTCGCTTGACTCGCCATCTGGATAAGCATAGTTTTGAATACATGGATTACGAACCTGAAGTAGGAATAAATGAAGAACCATTTGATGAAACAACTTACATTGAAGCAGATGTCAGTAATTCTGCAACAGCCTCTGATGTAGCTATTTGAGATTTGTCTTAGTAGTAAATTTGGATGTAATATACATAACATAAAAAAAAATACTTATTTTGTTGTATTTAATGTTGTTTCTCTTGTAATATTTTAATCTAGTTTGTAAATCATAAACTTTTATTATGTAAAAAATATGTAAATGTTGATATATCAAACTTCAGTTTTATATCTAGTGTTGTTTTAATGTCAAATTTATGAGAAATAATTTCATTTTGATTTACTGCTAATATTTTTATTATGATTGTTACAATTTTGAAATTTGGAATTAAATTGTTTTACACTTTTGATGGCACTAGGTTTCAAGAAATTGGTTGCAGGAATTTCATTTTAAACTGGAGTAACTGAATTATGCTCCTAACTCTATATAATATGTGTGTTCATTGCCAATTTTTTTTTTTTTTTTTTTACAAATTCTTCTGCACTTGTGGCAACTTATATAAAAATTAGATGTTGAATTGAATGATATTAAGTAATGACATTGAAATAATTTTTTTTTATCTAAGATAAATTTGACTTGGTAATTTAATTTTTTTTGAGTTGATCAGGTTGTATCATTTAAATGTTTGAAAAAAATTTCTTTATTGGTAAATATAATCTAAAATCCAGTAAGTATGAAATATTTCATAAATAAAACAAGAGTCTTCTGCAATTGGTTGATAAGATAAC
Organism: Nephila pilipes; assembly: GCA_019974015.1. Classification (NCBI taxonomy): domain Eukaryota; kingdom Metazoa; phylum Arthropoda; class Arachnida; order Araneae; family Nephilidae; genus Nephila; species Nephila pilipes. The sequence continues at coordinate 17,926 of BMAW01066927.1, read as the reverse complement.
TAAGAATTTTCCACACATATGAAAAATTGAACAAGCTATGAGCTTTTTTCAAAATTTACTGCAAAGAATCTAAAAATCTTTTCATCAAAATAAATGAAATTAGAATGTAACGAGAAAACTGTTCTGTAATAATGTAAAACAATTATTTGAAGTAAAAAAGAATAATTTATCTTTTGAAATTGCTTCATTTGTTTTTTCAAGTTGAAATTAAAATTCTTTTAATTCAAGTGCATATGATTCGGTTTATAATGAAATCTTTTTGATTGGTTGTCTAATGGTTTTTGATATCTTAATTGAAGTTATTAATATCTTAGTGAAAAAGGCTTTATAGTATAAGAAATATTGGAAGGATGAAATTATTTTTAAATTTCAAACCACACACACAATATCTAAGATTACCATGGATATTATGTTTTCCATAAAATTATTTGTTAAAAATAGTGCAAAAGGGGATGATATCAGAGTCACCAAAAACGGGGCTGTTGAATACTTGTAATGTGATTTGTATGCTTGTTATTATTGTTCGATTTCTATTAATACACAATACTCTTTCCATAATCCAGCAGATAAAAGACCACAGCACTGCTAGTTTACTGGAATAATACATTTAAACAGCAAAAGCTATGTGTTTGTGTTAAAAATTCATTATAGTATTTGAAATTAAAGTGTCAAACACATAAAATAACTAAAACTACATAAAATGATCTGGTTTGTATTGATAACCTATTTAATTTAAGTAGAAGGTAAAACAGGAGTCTAGTCTGCCTGTGTAAAATCATTGGAGTATAGAGGCTCTTTCAGTTATTCATGTATTAATTTGATTACTGTTTTGATTAATTCATTTATAAAGTCAGACAGATTTCAATAATTAATTAAAATCTTATATCAGTAGAGATTGTGAACAAAGATGATGTATTTCTTTGAAAAAATGTGAACAACATTTTCTAATTGAAAGAAAATTTCATTTATTTCTTCATTTACCCATGAAGAGCTATTTTTTATACTCTTTTTTTTTTTTTTTTTTTTACAGATTTAATAGAAATTAATTGTGAACTGTTTTGCTGACTATATATTTAAGCAACTCCTACAAAATTATTCTCCATTCATGTTCTTTTATGGGAATTTACACACATTCTACTTATTTTTCTTCAAACACCATAAATTGTTTTATCTCTTCCTTCTGCATCACAATCATTTAATCGGTTTTCTTTTGGAGAATTTTTTCCTCATCATTCTGGCTGCACCTTGGATTCCTTAGCCATTTTTTCCTATTTTCAAATTTCCTCCTTGTCAAATAATATTTATCTTCCCCCTCTTCCTTTAATTTATATTTGGATCATAGTGCTATAATTGTAATAATGATTTATATAATACTTTTAGTATTAGTAAATTAATGAATGTTTGGTACAGCATGGGTAATATGGCTAATGCTAGACCAACTGTCATTCTGGCATTGATATGTTATTGGATTTACATAATATGTTGTAACTATATTAGTTTGAATATGCAGAAAATTTTGTTTCATACAGTGATTATTTACATCATATCTTAGAAATAGATAAAATTAGATTTTTGAGTTAGAATTTCTGTATAGTAGCATTGAATGGTATTCAAATTAAAAAAAAAAGTTTTATTAAAAGTAATATTTGTTATTGATATCATATAGAAATACTATTTTCTAAATCAAAAACAGCATTTGATAGGTATATTATAACACCTATTGAAACTGAATGTGTAACAGGTTGAGTATTATTTTAAAATTATTCATAAATTTGTATACTTAAATGACTTATTTACAAAATTATAGCAATATTTTAAATGGAAAAGATTTTTTTTTCTTCATTGTTATACTTCAGTAGCTAATTATTAGACTTATTAGGTTCACAATTAAATAACAAAACAATTGAAAAATATTACAAGATGTATTTCCTTCTAACTAGTAGTTTTTAAAATTAAACAAAAAAAGGTTCTTCAATGCATTAAATTTAGAATGTAAAATGTTTTACATGATTTTTTTTATGAATAAAAGTGTTAAAATATTTGTTTATTCAAATTTCATTATTACTAATTGATTAGGGGACTATAAAGGATATTGCGCTACAAATGTTATTGTTGCTTCGAAATGAATTTTTTGGATTTAGTTAATAAAAAAATATTTCATCTGAAGAAGCATTCTAAACTCTTCTTCATTATTACCGAATTCCTTTAAATGTGTATACTGATATACATATATATATGTTATACCAGCATTAAAATTTCAATTTCTATGGAACAGATTTCTTATAAAGTAAAGGAGTAGAAATGTTCTGTTTATCTCAAAGACAGTGTTTCTCATCTGTATTATAAATTAAATCTCCCAATTGTTCCTCGATACATGTAAATTCATTTATATTTCTTTTCGATAAGTGTGATTGGCCATTTCACTTCTTTAAATTTAATTTGGCGCAGCATAGCCATCTCTGGCTCTTGCGCCATAAAATTCCATAGTCACTCATAGTCTTTAAATTCATTATTGAATTGTCATTAATTTTGGTAATTAATTTTTAATTTTATTTTAGGGAAATATTCATTGTGTAGACCTGTTTTTTATATCTTCAGATAGTTGCGATTAAATGAATGGTTTTTTTTTTTTTTTAAAATTTTTAACATTTGCTGAACTTATGAATATTTCGCTGTAAGTTTGTATATTATGTTAATGTATTGTAGGTATTCCTTTACTTTTATAGAACATATACCTAAGAAAAAAAACAAAATATGGATGTTTTTTTAATATAATTTTTAAAAATGTTTTCAAAATGTAGAGAAATAAGAACCTTTTAATTTATATAATCCCTTATAAGATGTTACAATTATACAAAATCCAAAAACACTTATTAACTATGCATGCTTTTTAGAACAATTAATGTTACAAATGAACTGTTATTTTGGAAGTGAATAAAATATTCATTGAGTTTGTTCTCTGTGTTCTGTATGGAATATCTGATATCAACATTAAGGAATAAATATTGTAACTAGAAATGATTTTTTCGCACATTTAATATTTTTGTATTATTTATTATATTTGAGCTTAATATTAATTTTTAATGAGTAAAATGCTGCTTGATGAAAGTTTATTTTTCTTTTGGATATTTTTTTAGGAGAACATCCTTTTTAAGATATCTGCAGGATGATGAATAGTGTTGTGAATTGTTTATATTATAAATAATTTTTGAATATGTTTGTTTTGCATATATGATTTAAAATTAAATACCTATTTAAGAGAACTTTTTGAACCTTTTTTTGGATAATTTAATAAATTGTGTGATAATTTAAAAATTACTTCCCCCCTTCCTGTTTAAAAGAGAAGGGGTTTTACATAACATTTATTTTTTAAGAACTTAAATTGCTGAAATGCTCTTTCAAAATTATGAGTATTGATATATATATTCAAACCAGGCAGAATTATTTCTGATCCAATGAAGCATTTTGTTCAAATTTAAATTTCAAGGAAATGTCAAGTGCAACCAAATCAACAAAAAAACAAATTTACAGATACAATGCAGTGTTTTAACAACAATATATGAAAATGTATGCATTTAAATCAATATTAAATTAGTTGTAAAAAAATTTCAAAGCTTTAAATATTTCTTAACAAATTGTTGAATAGAATCAAAATTTCTTGAGCAAGAAAACTGAAATGACATTTTATTCTTTGATGTGAAAAGAATAAAATTTATGCTATAAATAGGTAGATTAGAAACCATTTATAGCTTATGCTATAAATAGTTTCTAATCTACTAATCGATAAAGGAAGTAATTCACATGATAAGTGTCACAAAACATATGTCTGGAACCTCTTAATATTTTTTTTGTGAAATGCTCAGCTCCTTTGAATAGTAGATACATTACAGTTTTGCATATATTTTACTCTATTTGTGCGATGTGTTATATTTTGTGAATGCCTATTTTTATTCCATTATTGCTGTTAATTATTAAAAAAAATTATTGTAACCTTTGTAAAATTGAAATGAACCTGGTTAAAGTTAAAATTGTGTAATCATTTAAATAACATTCATTTATATGATCTGAATATAACTAACTAATATTTTATGATTACAAATAACTAGAATAAAGATAAAAGCACAGTTTAGTTTTCAGAATAACAATATTTTGTTTGAAAAGACATCATGGAGATGGAAGATATTTTTATATTCTGAGACAGTGCAGGAATTATAATTTGATAAAAATCAACATTTGTGACAGTTTCAAAATTCAATTTTTGAGGAATACTTAATTTTATTAATTAGATAGGTAATTTAATATTCAAATTATGATTCTCCCCATGAATTTGCAATTTTTGCAGAGTTTCTAACAAACCATTGAATAATAAATAATGTATGTACAAGCACCATAATTAATACTAAAAATGAGAACATAACTAATTTGAATTGAAAAAAGGTTTCAGTAATTTTGTTTTAAATCTGAAAGATTTTTTGAGGAAAGGAAAAAAAAAAAAAGACATCTCTCAAAAGCAAGAAGATTGAAAAATAAAGAAAACATTTTAACCAACTTATAACTGAAAATTTAAATTTGAATGAAATGTTAAACAGCAATTTTAATTTTCCTAAGCAATCGTAATATTTTAGGGCTCTGATCATACATAGTAATAATTTACAATTACATTGGTAATATAGGATTACGAGATCAGAACTGAAATTTCTGTAATATAAATACTTTGAACTGTAAATGCACTATGATGAGGATGTTATGTTTTCTATCTGCAATTAATATGTGTATCTTTAGTCAATTTATGTAATTTAGAATTAAAAAAATGATGAAAAATTTAAGTCTGTAATGAAAATAGAGCATTCAAAAATTTTTTAGTCAAAATTGAATCTATGAAAAGAGTTTTGTTTGTCTTGTTGAATTCTTATCCATATACTGGATTCATAAACATTTGGTGTAATTAAATATTTTACTATTCATTTATACCTTTGGTCTTGTAGTGATAAGTTATGGGGCACTCTGATATATTTATGAATTAAAAATAGAGGCAGAGAAACAGAAATATTGATCCCCCCCCTAAAATAAAGGAATTTGATGAATGATAATTTAAATGTTATAACACCCACAAAAATATGTGTTTAGTCAGAAAATAGAAATTGATTCTAAACATTTACTTTTATTAAAAGCATGCATTTTCTAGTTTTCATCAAAGGGTATTGATTTTAACTTTAATGTTATCTCTTTTTATCTGTGTATTCTTAAGTTATCAAAATTATTTGTTTTAACATGGGATTAATAGTAATTAAAATATCAACAGTAATTTCCTGTGTGTATACAAATGGTACATCTTTGCAATTTTCCTCAAAATCATTTAATATTTAATGAGTAAAATTGTAAGAAAATAAAATGTTGACAAGTTTTCTTTCCAAGATTTTACAAAATACAATAATATGCTGTGTAATTTCTGTAATTTAACCCCTTTTCTTGTTTTTTGTATGATAAATTCTCATAAGAAAACACATACATTCTTTCTCATTGCAGATTATGATAAAATATATTGGATTCTATTCTGTGTTTTTTTACGTAATAAAAGTTTTATAAATGAATTATTTCTCAATTACTTAATATAGAAACAACTGAATCAAATTGTGGAGTGCAGAGTTTAATGTTTCTCTAGTTTCAGTTTTGAAGAAGAATTGGGATCATCACACACATGAAGGTTATTTTTGTCTAGGCATCTTCTTTCCTTCTGAGCTACATAACTCTTTAAAGTTACTTATATTTCAATGAAGTGCTCAGCAGAGCTGCACTTATATGTAAGTAACTGGATTAATGAACAGATTTGTTCATGAATTTTTTTTTTATTTCTTACTCTTAATTTTTTACTTTTTGATATATAGGATATAGAAGCTCAGTTGTTCAACATTTTTTTAATAATTGTTTAACTCTATCTGCTTCTTCTTAGAAATATATACCAGAAAAATGCAAAGGAAAGTAACTCAAATAAATTTAGCTACCTTCTTCACAAAAAAGCCCCATCTCAAGCGGGATGGAAAAAATTTCTACAAACTACTTGAATGTGGATCAAGTTCATTTCAGAATGAATCAGATTGAGTTTTTGTGAACATTGAGTCAGTACTTAACTATTTTATTTCTGATATATTCATCCCCCCTTCTTCCCACCCACACAAATGCAAATTAAACTGCAGTGACTTGTACTCTACACCAACAAAAACTTTAAAATTTGTTATTTGAAAAAATAATGCTTGTATGGTTGAATTAACCAAAATAAATCGCTTAAATCTGATATATGTTTGAATATAGCAAAGTATTTTTATTGTGTTAAATCTTTTTGAGGTAAATCTAATTATGATTAAAAACATTAGGTTTATCCTCTATTGCTACGGAAATTTATTCACCTAAATTACATTAAATTAATTTTTTGTTCAGTATCATCAAATTTATGGAAAAAAAAAAAAAACATATTTTACTTCCATCGAAAAGAAGCTATCAAGAAATTTTTAATCAATTATTATAAAATATTAAGATTTTCTTTATAAAATATTAATGAATAAAATGTATTTGAAAATATTTACTGTGCTGATTCTTTTCAGTTGTAATAAAAAATATAGCTTAACGAAGCATGAAAAATTCATATTTATAGTGCATGAAAGTCTTAATATCTGTATTTAAAAACAAAACGTGAAAAATATTTAAAATAGTGAAAATTATTTTGAGAATAAATAAATCAACTTTTAACGGACCATATTAAAATGTTAAGAGAAATAATCGTTCGGCGTGTTTGATAATATTTTTATGACTTTTAACTATAAATTCTTGCTATTCATGCTACTTTTTAAATGAAATAGAGTGTGGTTGAAGCCTCTATTCAAATCCCCCTTCATTCCTAAATAAAATGGAGATGATGATGGAAGTTTAAAAATCGACGTTAGATGGCAGTACGTATGCTGAACTATTATTTTTATGAGATGTTTCTTTATTCCTCAGTTAGTTAACGAGTCCTCATTTCTACCAAAATAGTGATTTAGGAAAGAATGAAAGTGGGGGAAAAAAATATTGATTTGATTTTAAAAACTTTTTTTTTTCATTGAAAATTATTGTTGATGGAAACAATTTTTTTTTTTTTTAAATTCTGTATTGAAGTAAAATGTAAAGAAAAATTTATTGAGTGAAACGAATTTAAAAAAAAAAAAAACATCTCCATTACTATAGATTGTAAACAATAGGATTTTAAAAAATTGAGATAATCAAAATTTCGATTGTTAAAAATGGTTCTCATTCTAGTCAGTTTTATTTCAAATAATGATAACCGATTTGTTTTTGGTCGTACTATTGGAATAGTTATTGAGAGGTATTATTGTATTGTTTAAAAAAATGATCAAAATCACAGAGCATTCAAATTAAACTTTAAAAAAAAGTATTTCTCGAAGACAGCCTTTTTCTGGGAGGTACAAATTACTTAAAATTCTTCGGAAATATCTTTGCAAGAAAAATTCTTTCAGTATTCAAGAATAAAAACGTCTGTAGTATTCAACCTAGTTATATAAAACAAAAAAGGTATAAAAAATTATCACCGTCAGATTTCATGGTAAGCGCTGACTGTTTGGTAAATGTGATATGTTGGCCGTTGGAATAACTATTGACTTTGTAATTGAGAGTGCATGGAAGGAGAAATTAAGCGATAAAGAAAAAAAGAAAACTTTTCCAAATGTGAATAATATTGAAACTGTTTTGTTGTAGCGAATGGATAGTATTTATATGTGCAGCCCTAACTACCATAATTCAATGTGTGTGCCAGGTCGGGTGTCGTCCTCGTCACTTGATCAAGGTTCAAAATTAGGAGGTCCGTCACCAATAGCCCTCGTGTTGCTTCTAGTGCGAGGTTAATAAAACCAAACTAAACATCGTTGGAGGTATTTTGATCCAACACCCCCCTCTTTCGTAAGTATATGAGTTGATGTTATATTGAATTTTGAAATGTATCAGGTAATTTTGTCATCTTCCTTTATATATTAAGCATATCTAACAATTTAATTCTTATAGTAAATACTGTAAATAAAATCACATAAAAAGTTTTAATCATTTTAATTAATCTGTTTGAATCCTGCTTCTAAAAGTCTCAAATTTCACCCAAAGCAAGTCCTTAATTTTAAAATATGCTGGGCCAAAAACTCTTTCGGGTCGGGATTTCTCAAGCCTTTTTCAACTGAATCACATACCGCCTTACCAACATAATATTGCTCATTACATCTACAGTGAACATCCTGTTAACACGTTTATGTTCTGCTGAAGAAACACTAAGTTTTGAACCTTTCACTTTTTTGTTAATCATTCCACTTGGTTAAAAGAAAGATGTATTTTGACGAGTGAACTCGATTATACACTTGATGTGGAAGTTAGGAGAACACAAGAGCCTAAATATCATTGAAGCTCTAGTCGAAGGACAGCGATTCAAAACTTCGAAATTCGTCGTTATTAGTCCTAAAGTAACTCCAGAACGACGGTTACAGAGTTATTCAAAATGATTCATACGATTTCAAAGTTAAATATTTTCATAAATAAACGACTCAGAATGATAGGTAATACATGAATGCAAAGGGAAAATATGGAAGTTTCTTTAGTACAAATGTTAGATATAATTTCCTTTTGTTACACGTATAATGTCGATTCGATAAGTAAATTCCAGCCAAACACGATGTAAAGTGTCAGCGGTTATTGATAGTACAGCAGCAGGTATCAGTTTTTTAAGTTCATGCAAATTTGTGGGTTATGGTTCCTCATAAACTTTATCTTTTACAAACCCCAAAGGGAAGGAATCACATGTCAGGTGATTTAGGTGGCCAGCTGTGTAACATCAAGTCATAGGGTCCATTGCGACCGATCCAATTGCGAGGTAGCTCCGTGAAAATTTCGAAACTGTTTTCGTGAAATAGCTTCTTGAAGATCACACGAGGGTCATCAATTTTTCACAATGTAAGACTTCCTCATTTTTCCTTTTTCATTCATGTATTACTTATCTTTTTGTGTCTTTTATTCTCGAAAATATGGAATTTGAAATCGGAAGGAATCAATTTGAATAACTCTGTATATTCTGAACAGCTTTGTTGTCTGATCCCAGTACGAATATGGCTTTTTCAGGGCTTAATATATTCAGGTAAGTTTGGGTTTTATGATTTCGTGGATGATTCCCCCCCTTTTTCCACGGCCTATACTATCATTGGTAAACGCAGAAGACGCGTTCCTCTCGGTGACCTTGCGACTTTTCTTCTTTTCGACCCTCCTCTTTGTCCACCATTATTTTACATTTTCTTCCTAATTTCAAATTAAATATAAATCAGTGTTTCCCAATGATGGTTGATACTACCCAACGGTGGGTATTGAAAATGTTTAAAGGTCCGATACTAGTTTAGAAGACGTTGAAGACCATCTACCGTATATCTGAGCAAAACACGCAAGAATGCACTGTAAAAAGCTGGAATAATTTCTAAAAAATCGTTTAAATGTCTTTTAAGATTTGCCCGTATTAAAAGAAGGTATTAATACATTATAGTTTCATTCTTTTGAATTGGACAAATCGTGCACCCCATGGAGCACCACAGTATGAGTTGGCTCAATCATAAATCTTTCATTTAAAAGTTTGTGTAGGTCACGACGAGGTTAAGGTGTCCGCCGACACGTCATCACGAATTTTCGAGCATCCTATCAATCATACTGAATTTTCCACTTTTCTTTTCAAAGCTAGGTTATTGCTTATAATTGCATGAGATAAAATCGAAAAAGTGAAAAAAAAGAATGCTTCTGTGTGCTTACTTTCTTTTTTAACGTTCTGAAATATTGTTAAGTATTTATTTCAGATCTAAAAACTTTCAACTACATTATTTATTTCAAGAACAAATTGATTGTTTATTCACAAGTAATAAATCCATCAATTATTTAGAAGCATCATGAGGGCTATTGGCGAAAAGACAAGGATGACATTGAGCTCTAAGCTTCCACATAATGCCAATAGCAGGACTTGGGACTCCGACAAAGATTTTGCGTGCATCAGACTTAACTACACGGAGTGCCTTTTGTGGCATCAGGGATCGAAACCACGACTTGTCGGAAACAGCGTCGGTCGCTACTTTGCGACCATGACCATGAGGATACCGAGTTCACTTCCTGAACGGAAGTCGATCTGTTTCTGTCGATCTGAAAAGGGAGTGGTGAGTAATTTTTATTCCGAGAAAGGGCTGCTAGACCATAAAGGGTTGGAACCTATGGTCCAGATCAAAGTTTCTTGACCTCTTTTGGTCCGCGAACCGGTACAATTTCAGAAAAAATTTTAGAGACCAGTTTTTTTTTTAATTTTAGAGAAAAGTTTTTCTTATGTCTTAAAGAACTACAACTTAAGTTAATTGTAGCATTTTTATTGCCATTTTCTTACAATAATTTTTAAATGCAAAAATAAATAAATTGTTGTCATCATTATATATAAGTAAATAAACAATTGAAAAAAATTACTGGAAATTATAAAAAAAAAAAAAAAAAAGATCAGTCCCCTGATTACTACAGATTCAAATACTTACAATTTTTTTATTTGCAAATAATGTTAGTCAGAAGATTCATTAATTAATTTTTGAACTGTGATTTCTAAATTAGGCAAGCTAGGTCGAACAGATGAAGCAACCTAAACCCGAATTCTTAATTTATTCTTTTATTACCGTCGTAGATGAAAACCTTCGTCGTATAAATATGTTGTCGTGAAGAGAACTAACATTTTCACTGCTTTGAATAGTGATAATAATTGCTTATTAATGTCGTACTGAGAAACAACACGAGGGCTATTGGCGACGGACCTCGTTCGTTTGAGCTTCGGTCAAGTGACGAGAACGACACCTAGCTGGTACTTCCATCTCTAAATTTCTCCACCACTTCAACGGAGGGACTTAGGATCTCGACTAGAATGTGCATCAGCCCCGCTACACGGGGGGTTTTCAATGGCATCAGGGCTCGAACCCACAATTCGACGAGGCAACGATTCTGCGATTATGACCACAATGCTACCATGATCACTATTTCATATAGAGATGCTTATTAATTTTTCATTTTGATCCAAAAATTTGTCTTCAGATGATGTTGAACCAATAGACTTTTACATAATACCTCAAATAATCTGCCCCCCTCCCTCCCAGGAGAGACTCATATTCTGTTACTTGAATTTAATTTACTACTATCATGAGATTTGGAAGATTTTGTTATCCACACATTCCTTATTGGGATGAGAAATATCTTTCGAAACTCTTATTTAAAGATTATAAGTGTTGACCAATGATTACATTTAATTTTGATGAGCTCAAAACTTGCTGCTAATAATAACAAACTAAAATTAAAATAATAATAATAATAAATATATCAATATTATTATTATTTATTTTCCCCAAGCAGAAATTCTTTTTTCTTAAATTTATCTATTTCATTGAATAAATGAAACATCTATTTATCGCAATTCCTTGTTCTCTAATTTAAATCATAGATATATTAAATTTTATCACATGAATACGCTAATTTTGCAACCCATTCTAGTACATCAGACAGAAAAATTCTTAATTTTTTTTTTCTCTATTAAAAATATTTTTCTATTTTCCCTCTTAATTCAAAACGCCTGTTTAAAATCTTGCCTCGCGAGAACCATCTAACTTCTGAATAAATTAATAATTGTTCATGTTCCGTACCAACCTCTTGACCAAATATTGCGAAATACCATCTGTTTAAATCACTTTTTTTTTTAAATGAAATAAATAATTTTCATAGATTCCGCTAAAATCTCATTCAATTCTGTAGATCAGCTTTTCACAGCTAAATGCTGTCTGTGTGTATTGATTATAAAGTAGGTAATTATATATTATTCTTTCTAAATTTTCGGTATATATATAACTATTTTTCGTAGTTACAGAAGAAAAGGGCCCAGATCACTAAACAATTATTTTATTACAAGGACAACACATTTATGATTTACATACATAGTAGAAATCAAAGAGATATTGAGCCGAGTATGCGCCGAGGGATTTCCCCGTTAATGCGCATAATTGTTTTAGTGCTCCGAATACCTTGAGTTCATATGCTAAACTGAATGCGTGACGCAGTTATTGTAGAGGGCGTTGCAGGATTGAGGGGAGAGGAAATACATTGGTTACATCCTCCCCTTCTGGTTCCACAGTCGTCCCGACAAGGAACCAGCAGTCACAGTTTTCCTAGGTCTACCTCTCTTTCTTAGTGGCAGAATTGGGGCATAGGAGCGTCCTTGCTCAAACGCTTTCAAGGCAGAAGTGTGATACACTCCAAGAGGTGTAGTTGGATTTTCCAAGCTGGAAATTTCATATGTAGTTGGAGACCTTCGAGACATAATCACATAAGGTCCATCTCTGCGTGGGAGGAACTTGGAAGTTTTTCCTTTTTCAGCACTACTCATGGGGTGTGAGGTGACATAGACTTTATCACCTGGATGAAACAAAGTTGCTTCACGTCTTCTCTTGTCAGCATAATGCTTTCTTTTATCTTGTTGTTGTTCAGCAACATCTTTAGCTTCAGCTAAGAATTGGGAAAATTTCTTGAAGTATGGAGTAATTTCTGCAACGAAATTATCGTTTTCGATGACAGCACGAAGATCATGCGTGGCATCGTCGGTCGTCCGCAGTTCTCTTCCAAAATGCAGAAAAGCTGCAGTTTGACCAGTGGTCTGGCATTTGGCTGTATTCAAGGCAAATCTAATTGATGGCAACTTTTCTGACCAAGAGTTTTGCTTGTCGTAAACCAGGATGGCAAGACGAGGCTTTAGGTCTCTGTTCTTTCGTTCCACGGGGTTTGCTTGTGGATGGTAGACAGGAATCAAAGATTGTTTGATGTTTAGAAGGTAACAAAGCTGTTGCATTACAGCTGACACAAACTGTGTACCATTATCACTTATGATACGACGAGGGATTCCGTATCTTAGAAGGACTTCTTCAAGGAGTGTTGTAGTACACTCTTTGGCAGTTGCAGATGGCAGGGCAAAAAGTTCCACCCATTTTGTGGTGTAATCTTCGACAACAAAGATCCACTTTTTACCATCTTTACCTTCCGGCAGGGGGCCAAAAAGATCAATAGCTAGTGTTTCAAAACGTTGGGATGAAACTGGAGTTTGCAGAAGACCAGCAGGTTTCTGGATGCTAGCTTTGAATTTATTACATTCAGGACAGTTTTTAACGTAATCTGTGATGAATTTCCGCATGCCAGTCCAAAAATATCTTTTCGATATTCTGTTGAACGTTCCTTCAGCACCATAATGACCAGCTGTAGGAGCATCATGGTGATCTTTAAGAATATGTTCTCGTTCCTGTATAGGAACAACTAATTGAGTGTCTTCATTCTCAGAATCTGGAGAGTATCTGTACAGCACTCCACGATTCATAAGATAGCCACGATCAGTCCAGTTGGAATAATCAGTTCCTTTTTCTGGTGATTCAAAAGTGTCGATGATTTTCTTCAATTCATCATCTTTCATCTGTTCACTTCGTATGTCTTTCGAGGATCGAGCTGGGATATCGATAGTTAACGTGCAAATTTCACAATTTGGCTTCTTGTGAGTACAACTAGGGCGTGATAACATGTCATCTAACACATTTGCTTTTCCAGGAATGTACTCAATCTTTAAGTTGAAACTTTGAAGTTGCAAAGCCCAACGGGCTAACCGTCCAGAAGGCGATTTCAAACCCATTAACCATTTCAGTGGTTGATGATCTGAAGCAATTGTGACTTCAGATCCTTCAACATAACCTCTGAATTTATTGAGGGCCCAAACTACGGCGAGTGCTTCTCGTTCAGTGGTCGAATAATTTCGCTCCGCTGAAGTAAACAAACGGCTTGCATATTCAATGGTGTGTTCTTCTTTACCTGAGCCCTGGAGCAGGACTGCTCCGATTGCGTAATTAGATGCATCATTTCGTATGACAAAGGGTTTTGTATCATCCACTTGTCTGAGAATAGGAGCAGTTATCAGACACTGTTTGAGCGTGTCAAAAGCTTTCTGCTCCTCTTCTCCCCATTTCCAAGGAGCATTCTTTTTAGTGAGATTGCTCAATGGTCTTGATTTCTCAGAGAAATTAATCTTCTATACCAAGAACAACTTTGCAGGAAGGATTGCACTTGTTTAACATTTTTCGGAGGAAGTATATCTCTGATAGCAGTTGTTTTGTCAGGATCTACTTGGACTCCGGAACTAGTGATATAGTGTCCGAGGTACTTTACTTTTTCACAAGCAAAGTTGCATTTACTGCGATTTGCTTGCAGTTTAAACAACAAAAGTCTTTCGAAGACTGTTTTGAGGTCAGCAAGATGTTTTTCAAATGTTTCTGATAAGATAATTATATCATCTAAGTATGATAATACGTGCATGTCTTTAAGACCACTCGAAATTTGTCAACTAATCTTTGAAATGTGGCAGGAGCCGTTTTCAGTCCAAATGGCATTCGCCGGAAACGAAAAGTTCCAAATGGGCAGACAAATGCTGTTTTGTCTCTGTCTGAAGAACATACACTGATTTGGTGGTAACCCGATTTTAAATCAATTGTAGTCATGAAAGGTGTATGCTTCGCCGCATGAAGCAAATCGTCCATTCGAGGTAGAGGATAAGAATCAGAAACTGTCGTTGCATTAAGTTTTCTGTAATCAATGCATAAGCGCATTTTTCCATCTGGTTTGGGAATGAGCACAACAGGTGCTGAATATGGTGATTCACATTCTTCTATAATGTTTCCTTCTAATAGTGTATCAAGTTCTTTCTTAGGAGTTCTTTTTTCCCAGGTGACATTCTATAAGGAGGTACGGAGACAGGTGGACTATCTCCTGTATTGATTCGGTGTTCAATGTAGGGAGTAGGCTCTCCCCCTGGTTCAAAGACAGATGCGTACTTCTTTAAGACTGCAACTAGTTTTTCTTTCTGCGTAGTATTTAAACATCGACCTTCTTCTTCACGAAAAGTACATAAATTGACATCTAAGTTGTCAACTGGATGTTGGTTATTGGCATGTTCACCAAAGGCAAACTGCTTCTGAGGCATTTCAGCAAAAAACCTTTGTTGATTCCTTAAATCCAACATGATTCCTGATTTCTTTAGAAAGTCAATACCTAGCAGAGTTCTGTTCCTTTTTGCTTTGGGTAATGCAATAAGCTCTTGGTCGAACTTCCGTCCTTCAATTTCAAGGGTTACTGTAGTGATGAGGACATCTTCTGTCGAGCGCTGTCCATCAGCAAGTGAGATACACATTGTTCTATTCCGGAACTTAGCACCTTCATCCTTCAGCAATGTATACAAAGTTTCACCAGCAATAGAGTGACTGGATCCAGTATCCGCACAAGCCTTTCCAAAAATTCCATTTATACGCAGGTATACGGTTGATACCGAAGCTATAGTAATAAAACAGGAACTTGCTTCCAAAAATTCGAATCGGGACGATTCAGTCTTAGGCTCTGCTGTGCAATTGGGACACTTTGCTCGGATGAAACCAGAAGTTCTACAACCATAACACTTTACAGGAGGGCGATCTTCCTGTTGCTTTGTAGCATAACTTCTATTATTTATTCTCGGAAAAGGCTTCCTAGAGAATTGCTGGTTTCTGGATGAAACGGTGTTTTCATGTTCTGCAGTCAATGAGGCTGACTTAACCCAAATTTTATTTCGATTTTCCAGAAGTTGAGACTTCTTCTGCAATCCCACCTTCATGTTGTCAAAGCTATCCAGTTTGTCAACTAGATCACATGGTGAAATGATTTCAGACCATGTATCGATGAAATGGTTTCTGTAATCTGGAGGACATTTCTTTTTAATTTGATCTGTGATGATCAGATCCTTAAGTTTTTCGAAAGTCTCAATCTGCAGTTCAGTTAACCATCCTTCTAGATATGTTCGAACTTCGACGTAAAAGTCTTTCCAGGTACTGTTGGCGGCTTTTCTATGTTGAGAAAATAATAACTTGAATTTCTCTGCACTGAGTTTAAAGCGTTTTAGTAACATACTTTTAATATAGTCATAATCTTGAGACAATGTGTCTGGTTCTCTGGCGATCAATTTTGCGATATCGCTTGGTAGTGCACTTATGAGATAAGTGACAAAATTTTCTTTGGGAACTTTAAGGAAAGAAAGTTGTCGTTCAAATAAAGTCAAGAAGAGACCAATGTCATCATCTTGTGCTTTGAATTTAGGGAGTAACTTTTGAACGTCAAGAGTAGGTTTCTCCACACCCAACCCATGAGTAGTAGCTGATTGTTGTGGCTGTGACAGTCGTAACTTTTCGAGTTCGAATGCCCTCTCGCTTTCGATCTCTCTAAGTTTCTGTTCATAATCACTTTTACGATGTTGAATAATACCTTTTAAATATTCACGGGTGAACTCTTCATCATATTTAGAGTCATTAATTATTAAGTTTTTTAGGTCTAACACAGACATTTTAGAGGTAATAGTTAGTCCGAGATCTTCACAAAGAGATCGTAAGTTCTCTTTCTTAACTCCTGCGAGGTAAGACATTTTAATTATTTTTGTGAAAAGTTTTAAAGTTCAAAAAGTTTCTAATACCTAATTATTATGCCAAAACTATAATTAATACACTATGCTGAAATATTCTGTAGTAAAATAAAAATTTATACACGAAAAATTCAATGTACATTAAATTAATATACTAACAATTATAACCTAGGGAAAAATTACATTATATGTCACACTAAAAACACTAATAAAACAAAAAAAATATACATAAATTGCAGATCTATAACGAATATGTGGAATAATATGCTTCAGGAAAAAACAACAAAATAAAATATGAAAAATTCTTTGTTTGTTTTATTAATTACCTAACTATCAAATTAAGTAAGAGAAGAAAAAACTTTTTCCAAATGCACTTCAAAGAATAAAAGAAAATATTTAATTAAACATTGAGTACATAAAAGTATCAAGAATCTTCTCTTCACCAGAATTTATATTTTAGACTAAAAAGAATATACAACGAACATTCGGAAATAAAATTATGTCTATTTCATTTCCGGTAATTTTCAGAACCGTTCCTGTGGCGGGAAAACTTATACCTTTTACTTTTATTATTATTCATTACTTTTCAAATTAAACTCAATTTAATATCTTTTCTTTAAAACAAATTGAATAATAATCTAACAAACTCAGGCTAGAAAAATTTAAATAAGATACTCTGAAATAGGCATAAATATGTTTTTAGATTAATAACATAAACCATCAATTATTTACTTAAAATCAACTTCTTTTCAACAAATGAATAAGAAATAGACTATAAATCTGTCTTTTTAGAAAACCACAGAATATTAAATATTCCTAGTAAATTTCATCAGTTACTTGGAACAGTATTCAATGAAAAGAAACTCATAAATTACAACATAAGCATTTTCTCCTAATACATATATATAAACAGAAATCAACTTTACGCTGACAGGGTGAAATAATTTGAGTTCAAGGTCACATGCGCGAAGCGAAATTCGCATTTGCATTCTTACATACATGAATCATATTTACTTTCGTTACGAAATTAACATCTGAAATCAGTTTTACACTTTGGAATACAAAATTTTTAAAACATTTATACAAATATACGCAATTCTAAATACGTGATTTCAAAATGAATAAAATATTAAATGCAAACTCTAATTTCTAAATTCCTACAATATTCTTATACAAGCTAGAAAAGATATATCTAGAAAAGATTATCTTAAGATTATTATGCAATAACTGTATTATTATTCATAAAAACAATATATTGAAATATAATTCCATTTACACTTAAAATATAAGCATTTTACTGCCATAGAGACGGGAAACATTGGATTGAAATTCTACAATGGTCAGGATGACCTAAGTTTCTCGTTTTGTTCAGACGAGAAATTT
>BMAW01066919.1:69795-85124 GCA_019974015.1 Nephila pilipes | reverse complement strand
AAAAAAAAAAAAAAAAAAAAAACCCGCTGCAATCCATACGTAAGAAATTGAAGCTTTAGAACATGTCAATTGTTTTCGGCGGCATTTCCTATACGTCGGTTATAATTGCAGTTTCTTACTCTATTTATAGTAGAGTTTTCGTGCTTTAAATATAATAATTTTTTTTCTCAATTTTAAATTGTAATTGATATTTTACAACATTTTCATAAACACTTGATGTGTTAAAGTATTCTGCTCACTCTTTTACTGAAAGTTATCATATTATAATTACTATTGCTGATATAACAACTTTTATTAAATACATACTATCAAAATACTTGATTTAAAGTAGCGATATTAAGTATTATTGTGAAGATCTAATATTTGAATGTGATAAAAAGAAAAGTAGCGGTACACCATATGATAGTAATATATAACATATATTTTCTTATCCTAAATCATTTTCACTTTATGAAAAATGAAAAGCAATGATTTCCTTTACATCGCTGTCATTAACATGACTATTATGTACATAATGGTGAAATATCTAATTAATGAAACAAATTGTAGTTTGTTGAGAGATTAATGTTTGACGAAGACCATTTAGAAAATTTTGCTCCACTTGAAATTAGTTGACTTGTCATCAATTTAGTGTATCAATCCGTAACGTAAAAGACAGCAATTAATCTATTTGACAAATTGTTACATATACAAATATATTAAGAGGATCATCGTTTGCTTGCCTTAATATCCGATTCGGATGAGCTACATATAAATAGCATCGTTAATGAACTACTTAAATAAATTATACCACCTTCTACGTAATCATTACGATACAGATAACTGTTTTTATTATATTACTTAGTATATTTTAAATGATTACATGGAATACTCAGCTTTACATTTGTAAAGTAATTCTGAAATATTCCACACAAGTTGAAAGGATTCTCCCATTAGTGAAAACTGATAGCTCATTGATAAGCCGTTTGATAGTTCATTATTTAATAGAATTCTCAGGTTAAATAAATTTAAATACAGCGATGTTACTGACTGACGTAATGGAAATATAAAATTTTTAAATTTCTAGGAGATGGTTTTATTCCAGGAAATGAAAATTCATCTTCAAATGAACACATTGTAATTTTTTTACTCTTTGAATGTATAAAAACATTCTCGGAATATTTTTAAAAACATAATTTTTTCATTCCATCCTCAACTTTAATCTTAAACTAAGATCTAAATAATATTATAATAATACGTCATAATACGATTCTTATATGTAAAATTATGACAGAATCTTAAATACGATATTATACTTATATTTGATTCTAATCTTGTCCCGGAAACAAATTCCGACTATAATTATAGTAACATGGTGTAAACTTAAAACCATTTTTTCGAGAAATGGAAAGTGATTTTCCTATCATATATTCACATGAACTTCTAAGGTAACTTTAGATCCTATGATTAAGTCTAATTATTTTAAGTTATTTTGATTACAAATTATAAAATAATTCAAGAAGTCAAGAGTTTAGACACATTTTTTCGTAAAATATTGAAAAACCCTTAAAATTAAAATGTTATATCCCATATGTGTGTGCTTTTGCATTACAAATTCTTACAGAGCAACTGAAGTAATTCTTAGGTAGAATATTTGTTTTTAAAAAAATGTATGTAGAAAGGTCAGATTGGTTTAAAATACTAAGATGGTGGATCAAATATAAACGAGATTATATTTAATGGTATTTTGTTTTGCAGTACTGTACCGAAACTAAGTACTGTTATTTGTGTATAGATATTGTGTTATTTGTGTGTACACATTTAAACAACGTATCGGTGATTTCCTTCATTCTTGTTGGATAAAAACAATTCTTATTTGTGTGGAACCAATAGTACACAGTTGTTTCTTCTCCTGTATTCGTTAGAAATATACTTCTTCCCTTAATACTTTTTTCAGGATAACGACAAAGGGTATTGTTTCAATGGAATGTTCGAGTGTTTTTCAGTGAAGTTTCTTTAATTTTTCTTGTGTTACAGTAGCAGTGTAGAATATTGTATCTTTCTACCGAAGAAGAACATTACGGATCGAAAAGGAATGTACTTAGGACTGATATGATGCTTTACACTTCTCCAAAAGGTTCACAGTATTATACTGTATCATTGGAACGTTGAAAAAGAAAAATATCGGTGAATACAATACCCTGTGAATCCCAAAAAACAGAAGAGATAACTATTCCAGCTTGTTTCTACTTTTAGTAGAGAAGTTTCAGTTCATGTGCTACATTTTATAATGGATGGTTTTGTTTCAGAGGTCTAGCGTCAAGATATAGGAATATACCAAGAACAAAATAATGTCAACGATTATTATATAAATAAATTATCATGGATGTTATGGAAATATATATAAAAATTGGCTGTAGGTATTAAATATGACTTAGTTATATTTAATCCACCCACGTATATTTTATTAAATGTCTCACAATATTTTAATAAATAATCCCACTTTTGAGTTATTTAAAATGTTGGTCTTCTGAATTATAAAAAAAATTAAGCAATCAAGTGCCACTAAATGTATATGTCAAAATGTCTTGGAATTGAAAAACTATTGGAATTGAGAAACAGACTATTTTGCGTAATTAAATTTTAATTTTATTTTATTCCTTACACAGAAATAATAAAATCATTAAAATATTCATTGCTGAAGTTTCTGCAAGGTTTTACCTGCATTATATTTAAAGCATTTTCAAATTATTACATTCGAATGAAATAATGAAAGAAAAAAAGAATGCTGCAGTACTATCCGAAAGGTCAGAGTTATGAGCTCATAGTCGGTGTAGATTCAGATGAGTCGTGAATTCAAAACTGAGGCAAGTACAGATACTTTGTGATACGAGACTAAATAAACGTTAAATTTACTTTAGCTCCAAGCCTTCTCGCTTAAAAAGTAGAAAAGTTTAGGAAAAAAAGTTCCAGCTAATAAGAAATTATTGTCTTTTAACTCTATTTAAAATTTGAGGTCCATCACCAATAACCTTAAGTAGCTTCTAAGAGTTCCCCTTTAATAAAGAATACTTTTACCAATAAATCAATTAAGTAATGCATATTATTCAGAGAATTAACCTTTTGGAGACGTCTGACAAAAAGTTTAGAGAGAGTGTTGGTCACTAGCTGGGCAGTGGGAATGTTTGCCGTTTTAAAACTCAGCCAATGATTCTTCCTTTCCTAGGGGAAGTTCTTTGTGAAAGCCGCTTTTCGATTATCTGTCCTTTTTCAATTCAAGAAATTATTGGGAAAATGTTCCGAAAATAGAAGGCAAATTCTTTTCAACAATTTTCTTGTACCCTTCTTAGTACTATTATTAGAATTTTCATGCAGTAAATTATTCTATTTATATGCAATAATCAGGAAAAAAAATATTATAATTATTTTACTTAGTAATATTTATAGTAGGCTGTGATATGATATAATTATCAAATAATAATACATACCATTTCATAATTTAAAATATAGACATATCAATTATCTATTTATATGCACAAATATTCTTCACTAATTATTTTGGAAGTGTAAATATGTTTTTAGCTCCTAAAAGTCTGAATAAATTAGTAATATTTTTGAACAATGAAAGAAAATGTTCAATTCATTAAGATTATATTTAATATTTTCACCTAAATACACACACGTATATATGTGTATATATATATAACTTATACAGGAATTTTGAATTAATAGCAAAAATATAAATTATCAGAGGAAAAAATTTAATCTTGTATGGTTTTAATATTTATTGAGTTTAATAATTTCTGTATATGAAAACTGTGATAAACTATGATATACAATAAGTACGCTTATTATATGAATATTTATAGGTATAATTACGAGTAATTAAAAATTGTAACTACTCCAGCAATTTTTCTTTTGCAATAATTTAAGGCGTTGCTTGACACTTTTACTCCGAACATAATATAAAACATTACATTAAATAAAAATGTTTATTTCGTTTTAGTCAAGGCTCAAATAATCAAAAACGTGTTTAAATGCATGTAGCATGATTACATATTTCTGTTTCATAATCTTTAGTAAATGCATTAAAAATTTACAAATGTTATAAATTTATTTTATATGCATCAAAGTCATCCATATATCATATACAGAAAATTTGAAATGTATGTTTTGATATTAAGATTGAAAATTTTCAATAAATCTAACATATTATAACTGTTCGAAAATTTAGATAAACTTTTTTTGTAATCAAAATGATTAATTGAAAAGAAAAGAAAATATTGAGTATATATCAATGTGATAGGTTTCCAATTAAATTAAGATTTTCACAAATCAACGGATTGATTGATTGGTTTTATTAACGTTGCACTAGAAGTAACACAAGGATTATTTATGACAGACCTCATAATTTTCAACCTAGGTCATATGACTAGGACGACACTCGAGCTCGAACCTTCCTCTTTTAACTTCCACATCATGCCAATAGGAGGACTTTGAACCGTGACAGACTTTACGTGCATCGGTCTCAGCTAAACTGTGGGTCCTCAGTGGCATCAAGGATCGAGCCCACAACACAACAGCAACCGCGAGTTCGCGACCATGAATTTGGCTACCACGACCACCAAATCAAAGTATTGTTTTAATATTATTTAATTCTCTGAAACTCAAAATAAATATCTGTGAAGGGTCTCACACATTATGTGCTAATGAAGAGCAAATGTATATTAAATATACGTAAGTTTGAAAATTCTTTATAAGTATTCAATGTATATAAGTCAATAAATATAATATTTTTTTTAAAAAAATCAGTGTTGTGATTTTTGTCAATTATATTACTGATTCATTAGTAATTGCTTCTTATTGAATTATAATTTAAAAAAGATGTTTATATTAGTCCTAAGAAAATTCAAACATTTTTCCCTCAAAATGAGTGAAATAATTGATAAATATATCTTTTCTGTATACAAAGTTATTCGTAATGAGCTTAATAGTTGTTTTTCATATATAAATTCAATAAAGTTAGCATGTTTTGGGTGCGTTAGATAGAAAAATATTTCTTAAATTCTAAGAATAATATTCACATTTTTGAGTGATAAAAGAAAATGAAAGTAGTAGAATAAAAATAAATAAAGAAAGATAATATGATTGTTAATTCAGTTCTTAGGGTAACATTTATCTAATCACGAAGTGCAATAATATTAGGAGGATGGGGCAGATACCTCCTTAGTAGAATTATCTCCGCCAAAATTCCTTCTCAAACATATAATAAACATTTATTTAATAAATTTAATAGCTAAATTGATCTGGTAAATAAAAACATTTAAGATTAAAGAAAACAAATTACATCTAGCAGACCAACATATACTGAAAGAAGCTCATTAATTTGCAATTTTTTGATTTTTTAAAAAATGCTTTTATCTTTTCAGTCACTAAAAATGCTAAAACTCTTTTTGTGGGAACTTTGACTACTGAAATTTTTAATGTTTTCATCATAATTAATCTTTTTAGCTGCTACATTTTCAATGAAAATTATTACCGAGCCATTTTACTTGATTGATTGTTGATCAAAGATTGCTTTTTATCAACTTCGAAAAGTTTCTCTCAGAAGTAGCGACTAAAACATGCTTTCAAAAAAAAATGTTCCAAACATATATTTAAAAATTTAAGGTTTCATGGAGGTATAAGGTAGACACCCACGACAACTTTATAGGAAAGTAATTGCCAACACGTATAATGTCAATAAAATCAAGAATGACGTATAACCATACGGAAGTCGTGAATGAATGCGACTTCTAATGATTTAATGGTTACATCTTTCGAAGAACTAAAAGATCTGATGTTCACCAAATAATTTAAGTACCATGTTCCAGCTGAAGTGAGAGAGCATTTCTTCTATGATTGAATCAAGGTGAAAACTCCGTATAGTCTTGCAGAAAAATTGGACGAATATGAAAGTATTAAACAAAGTTTCAGAGGAGAGTTCCCCAAGAGAATTGGTCACAAATTCCAAAGCAGAGGACATTATGGTGGATTTAAACCAAAAGAAACATTAAAAGATTTCAAGTCTGAACATCAAATTAAAAAGGAATCTGTCGATGAGAAAAAATCACGAGAGAGATTTCGATAAAAGAAGGCAGCTTAGATGTTACTAGTGTGGGTCATATTCACATCTTCGACCACAAAGTGATAAACTTAAGAATTATGAAACTGTTGCTTAGAATGAAACTTTCAGAAACGTTTGCAGTGATGTACTGGCTCCATTCACAACTTTCGGAAAAGTAAATGGAATCGAAATGCCAATACTTAGAGGCACTGGTGCAACTCTTGATTTAATTTCCAGGAAAAATGTCCGACCTTCAATGTTCAGAAACTGTGTGGCTTCGAACACCTCTTGAAGAAAACGCAGTGTAATTGCCAATAGCTAAATTAGAGTTGGATTGTGTTTACGGTAGCATAGTAACAAACGCTGCTGTTTTGAGAGACTCATTAGATCAAGGAAGATACCTTTTAAGAAATAAAACTGCTGCACTATTTGAAGAAGCAAAGAAGAATAAAGAAAACCAGGCCTATATGTTGAACGCCGTTCAAACTCGAGATCAGAAGAGATTGAATGAAAATAATGATGAAGACAATGCTGCGAAGAGACAATTTAGAATATGTGATCTACTTTTAGTAGTGGCTCCGTACAGGCCTAACAAATTGTATGTTCAATGGATTGGCCCTGGAAAAATATCTCAACAACTTTCTGAAACAAATTATGTTGTTAAATTTCCAGAAAAGGATAAAAAAGCATGTGTATCATGTCAACTTGCTGAAACCTTATAATCAAAGAGCGGTAAATATAAATTTAACGTATTTAGAAGAAAATTTGAAAGTTTAAGACGAATAGATACCAAATATGGATCTTCGAAAAGATGTTTCTGAATGGTCAACATTCATAAACGATATTCAGAGTAATTTCAAGCTATCATCAAATTTGGGAAAACAACTTGAAGAACTTTTATGTAAATATAGACACATATTTTCAAATCAACCTGGATGCACCGATTTGGCTGAACATGACATTGAACCTGAATCCAAAACACCAATTTCGGTAAAGCCTTATCGTATGTCACATTAATCGTATGTCATCGACAAAACAATATTATAAAAGCAGAGGTTAAGAAAATGATGGAACTGAAAATAATCGAACCTGTAGAATCTAATTTTAGGTTTCCATTAATACTTGTGGAAGATACAGGAAAAGATGCATGACTTTGCATAGATTATAGAAGACTGAACAAAGTGACCAGAGCGCAATTTTTCCCTTTACCAAACATCAAAGAATCGATAGAGCGGGTATCAGCGCTAAATATATATCAGTTTTAGATCTCACTAGAGGATACTGGCAAATACCATTAAGTAAGCGAGCGCAAAGATATTCTGCTTTTGTAACAAACTTTGGTACCTTCAGACCCTTAAGGTTGCCTTTAGGGCTGAAGAATACCCTGTACTATTTTAGTAGACTTATGGCAAGTTTATTGAAAAACTGTGAAAAATATGCAGTCCCTTACTTAATGACGTCTCTATCTTTTCAAACATATGGGTAAATAATCTAAGACACTTAAAGGAGATTTTTGACCGACTAATTTCTGCTAAGTTACACATTAAACCATCAAAATGTCAGTTCTCTCAAGCGTATGTGAAATACCTTGGACATTTAGTAGGACAGGGTTTAAGAACCCCAGGAGAACTGAAAGTTCAATCCATAAAAGATTTTCCAAGACTTATTACTACTAAGACACAGGTCAGATCATTTTTAGGCTTGGTAGTTTATTATCGAAATTATATATTCCAGAACTTACAGTAATTGCAGCTCTTCTTACTGATCTATTAAAAGGCAAAGTTTACAAATCAACTGTTGAATGGAGTGACGCTTGTCAGAAGGCCTTTAACGAACTCTGGAACAAACTTATTAAAAACCCTGTGTTATACAGTCCTGATTTCATAAAATATTTTATCGTCCATTGTGACACCTAAAATCTTGAAATTAGTATTGTGCTTTCTCAATCAAATGAAGGGAATGAAGAACATCCAATCATGTTTTTAAGTAAAAAGTTTTCTGCAGTTGAACAAAAGAACAATACAATAGAAAGAGAGTGTGCTTCCATTGTGCTTGCCTTACAAAAGTTAAGATGTTATCTTGACGGACATCAAAAATTTGTGAATCAAACGGACCATAATCCATTTGTCTGGATAGACAGAAATGTCGGAACTAACCCTTGACTTTTCAAATGAGCTTTAATTTTACAATCCTTTAACTATGAGATAGTGTATAGAAAAGGGAAAGAACATTGGAATGCCGATAATTTAAGTCGAATCCTTTTTTTATTTTGAATTTTATGCCTTGAAGTATCATTTGCATTTTTGTATTAAATTTAATTTTCATTTATTTTGTAGTTGCATTTATAAGTTTTTTTTTATTTCTATTTCAGTGTCAATCATTACTATCAGTCTCACTTTCCTTTACTTTAATATTTTTTTGTTTTGTAAAATTCATTTGTGATAACCTTGTAATGGTACTTTTTGGGTGTTCGAACTGGTACGGAAATCAGTCAAATATTTCTGGAATACCAAACCAATTATGTTTAACATTTATACTAATTATGCATAAGTTGAGTTCTTTCAAGGTAAAAAGGGAAAAACTTTTCTCTTCACATTTAGAAAAAGTTTTTTTCCTGTTGGGGAGGAATATAAGACTGTAAAGACTTCCATCACCTAATTAAAGAGTTCTAGGATAGATGGCAGCACAAAGCCACCTCTCGATACTACTGTGATGCGGCCGTAACCGTTTTTGGCTGGTAGAAACGAGTTTCCAAAGATTGGCGCTAATCCTATCCGTTGTGTCCAGAATGGAACGAGTGGCAGATAGGCAGAAGAACTGTGTAGTTTTTTCTTCGAAGCTCTTGTGCTAATCATGTGTGTGATACAGTAGAGAAATGTTTACCTTAACTTTTCTAAATGTTTTATGTGTTCTGTAATATCCATCTTCTTATGCTGTTCTGTGACGTCGTGTGGTAATAAATTAAATTTTAAAGAATGAAGATTATTTATTTAGAGTTGAACCCGTCACAATACAAATGAGGTAAATACATGATTTTTCAAATCATGCATTCGTCTATTTCTTAGATTTATTGGTAAAATTGAATTGTACTTTATAACAGCTAATGTTTTCTAAATTTTTTTTTTTTTTTTTTTTTTAATTTAAATTTTTAATTTTTTTTTAAAAAACAATTTTTTTAAAATTTTTTTTTTTTTTTTTTTTTTTAAATTATACTTTGAACAGTTGGAATAAAAGCACTCATTCAACTAAACACAATATGCTATATTTTCTAGAACACATTCATTTCGTATATGTTTTAATTATGTTACAAAAAAATTGATTTCCTTTTTCGAATACTGTTATTAGAGTATAACTAAAATATATTCTTTTTTTCTTGGGTGAATGTAGTGTTTTGCGTACTAATTAAAATTTTTGATAAAGATTTAGTTTTACACCGCTATTATATAAAGAAATAATCAAGCAAGGATATTTTGAATGTTGTTTCAAAATATATTTCTACAAATTTTGAATTTTTTTTTCAGGCAAACTTATGGAGATACGGTACCCTAAGAGTGTCAGAATACCAAAAAAAATTATATTACATTAACTTAATTTTAGAACTTTTATAAATATATGTAAAAAAAAGTTCATAGTACCAACTGTATTATTTTAATTTTCTTTCCCAGAGAGCTCCATATTATTCCATTGACCTTTAAATTTTTTAAAATTCTTTTAGCCGCCTAAAGGATTATTGTTTTAGTGGATGATTTTTGGCGGAACAGATCACTTTTTAATTTCTTTCCGTTTGCAAGGATTTTAATTACATTTAGCTTAAATATATTCAATTTAATAATTTATCGTTTCCTTTAATTTTAATATCCGAAATGTTTACTATTATCTATTTCTCGATATTTTATCGTTTACTTTTTTCATACATTTAATTGAGTAATTTAATAGTAATTATAACAAAAAACACCTTGGATGGGGCTAAATCTGTTCTTTGTAAAACTTTGCATATAACTGTTTCATTTTTATTATTCGCTTTTTCTTTTTCACGATGTCTTTACATTTATAATTCCAAGTCTTTTTTGCAGTCAGTATAAAGTATTGAAATTATTCTACGCATGGAATAAGGATATTAAATATAGTTCCTTAAACACACACACACATAATTAGATGTAACTATTATTTTATTGTTTTTCGTAGCGTCTGATAGAAAAAAAATAACTGTGAAACTGTAAATAGCACTATTAAAACCACACCAATACGCAGAATTATAAAAAGCAATTCTATGAAATTAAGAAAATTTGCGATCTTTCTGATTTTTTTCTAATTCACAATTAGAATCATTAAAAATTTCGTTTTCCAAATTAATTAAGAGTTTTTGAATTTCTTCATTTTGCGTTTTGGTATTTTGAAACACGATTTAGTACAAAATAAACAACATGAAACTGACGATACAACACAAAACTGACAATGTAAGGAATGATTTGTTTTGCTGATGCTGACTGAAACAAAAAGGGGAAAGAAGAATTTAAATTAAAATTAGATTAATTGAAGGTGGAAAGGGCAAAGATTTTTCTATAAAGTGTACAAAGAGAGTCTATCTCCCTACCTTCTTAATACAAGAAGGGGTGATAAAGTGATTGACATTTACGAGCTATACGGTTTTCGAAAGTTGTTAAGAGGGAAATGAGCTACATGATTGATTTCACGACCAGTCCTGTCCTTTAAGATACTGTTCCTCTTGGTCGCGAATGCGATTGCCTGCCCTCAAAAGGTTAATTCCCCCGACTTAGCGTCGTTATTAATATTCAGAGTTATAGAGTAACTTTAAAAATAAACCAGAAATCTTAAAATTGTTCATTTAGACCAACTTTAGAGCTAACACTCTGAAAATAAATTAGTAATGTGGAGTAATTTTTTAATCAATATTATAATGAATAGTTCAATTAACTAATAAATCCGAACAGTAACTGGATCCGACACCTATAGATTTCAAGTTACGGGGACCGAGTCAGGTATGAACTCTTGGAGTATCTCACCTCATAGTTGCTCGCATAAATATAACGTGATTGTCAAATTCGTTAATTAATTTTATGAAAGTAGTCTTTTTTCAGGTTTATTGATTATTTCTTACTTGTTTTACTATGTAATCTTTTCTTTAATCTAGGTCTTCCGTAAATATAAAACTTCATTTTCTTGTACTTTTTCATTATTTTAAAGAATCATTTGAAGTATTTCCTAAAAACTCTTTTTTTAGGTTTAAAATCTTGTTTCTGTACTAATTTTTTACTAATTATTTCTATTAATTCTTCATATTAATATATTTCTTAACTTAAATTAAGTATATGTAGACTAGATATAACAATTTGAGAGAATCAAAAATTAATTGTTTCACAGTTGTGTTATATAAATAAAATAGAGAGAAGGAAAAGAAATCATTTTAATCTGAATAACAGCTCCACAAACAGCTTATGATATGTTGATCATTTTTTCTCTAATTTACAATGCAGGAGGTGAAAAAGAATCATAAATAAAAATGAAAAAAAAATGAAAACAAAAGAATAAATTCTTTATTACATCTGAACATAATAGAATTTTTAAAATTATTCAAAGTTTTCAACGACTTTGTTCTTGTAAACAAACTCTTGGACTGTTTTGCACTGAAAGCGTCGCACAACAGTCTTAAATACAAATTTGATTACAATGGACTTATCGATTATTCAAAATCGATAGGAGAACTCTTTAAACTTGTCATATTCAATAAGCACTGAAGATTATTTTTTTAAAGTAAAAGAGACGTAAGGATGACTAAGAAAGTCACTGCCATCAGATATTCAAAGTAAATTGTTGACAGGAGTTTCGTGTAAACTAATTACAAAACTTCCGTGTGTTTATCGTACAAGCAAAATAAGTTTCGACTATCTCTGTGTGTAGGTGCGTGTGAAATGAAAGTGCAATTTCATATTAAATTCTAAGTAAACTTTTAAAAGTTTTGGAGCATTTAACATCGTACACTTGCCACTATATATATATATATATATTATAAAATACAAATGAATCCATATGTATGTCAATCAGAAATTATTGAATTGTCGTAAAAATCATAAAATCCAAATGAAGATAAAATAACCTAAATTTTTAAAAAAATAAATGTATATTATCTTCCCTCTAAGAAGTAACACAAGGTATTGGTGACGTGTTAATTTTGAACCTCAGTCAGATGAAGAGGAGAGCACCTCAGATGGCACTTTCTTCTCTGAACATCCACATCACATCACGCAGACTCGCAGGGGCTTACGTGAATCAGTTCCTCTATAAAGCTAGTCTACTCTGGATTTGGGATTCGAACTCATGAATCAAGAGACAGATTTTGACCTTGTCCATGAATAATCGGCTAACGAGGTATCATCATGAGAACAAAGTAATTCAAAAAAAAGAAATGAAGTATATATAAACGATTGGGGTATCGATCCTTTTTAATTATTACTACAAAATCCAGATAAAAACTTAATTTTTATTTATTATTTTTAAGATTTGGCCACATAATCATTATCCAGAGTTATACTTTTTTCTCAGTATTTCTTACCGTTTTAAAGACCGTTACAGTGCAACTCAAAAAATTGCGTCGAAAATAATTGCTGCACCTATTGAATGATATCATTTATGTTGTCAAATCTCTAAGCTCACAAAAGGTATTTTTTTAGTTCTAGAAATAAAAAATATATATATTTTAGTCGAGATCGTGAGAATAGAATGTATGTGATAAAATTTCAAGGTCATGTAGCCTTGATTCCTCAACCACATGAAGAAATGAGTAAGTAAGTGATTATTCAACAAAAAAAAGCCTTTTTGATCAAATCACTTTCTTCCTCGAATAGAGCATCAATGAATTCGTTCAATAGAGAGCAAATATATTCCCCAGTGATGGTTTGATCCTTCTCCAGATAGTCTGTTAAGATGACTCTACAACTATCCCAAAAAAATTTAAAAAGAAATAACAGATGACCTGACCTTCTTTATAGACTTCTGCTTCTTAGCCTTATTTTGGGAGGTGAGGTTAAATAGTGGTTTCCTTCTTTGTTTTTCTCTTTGGTCTGTGGATCACATTGATAGTGCCAAGACTCATTCATAGTTACCAAGTAGGACCAAAAATCTACTCCTCATCTAACTCAAAAAGATTCAGCTCCTCCCTTGACTGGAGTCAAAGATGAGGTTTCGCCGCCATGTTTGCTTCTGAAAAGGAGTTAGTAATCGATGAGCCCACCATGCTGGCACTTTTAACATGTACCTTTCATTGTGAATATCTTTCCACATAATGCCGTAACTAAGTTAGTCTCATTCATATTAATTTGGATGGTTGCTCTTTTGACTAATTGGATAGTCCTCCACTTTCTCAATATGGATGCATCGGCTATGAGTGACAGTCTACTTCTTGGACCGACAGTGAGAGAAAATCAGGTAGTTTGAAAATTCTTTTTTTTTTTTTACCTTACTTTAGTTTCACAAGACCGGCTGTCACTTCTACTAAGAAACATCAATTCATCGTAGATTTGCCGAAAATTCTAACCTTTAAGATAAGGACGGGAAACCTTTATAATCTCCAAGCGATAGGTTGCGTTAATCTAGGACTTCCTGAAACCAAGAAAGTCAACTTAAATGCTGCAATCTACAATATTTTGTAAATAAGAATAATTTATATGCAGAAGAAATTTTATCCAGATATCTAGGTTATTTCTTAGCAATAAGTAAACTTTTAGATACTTCCTGTGTATACAATAGAGATGAAAAGTTTTTTCGCAAGGTTTATTTTAATTATAACAGATTATACCTAGTAGTTAAATTATATTGATCAGCCCGTAGGCGATACCACAAAATTTGTTAAAGGATAACTTAGGAGCGAAACTTTTACTTTATTAGCATAATTAAAATAAAAAGTGTAAAAATATACTCTCACTAACCTTTTGTGGAAAACTATTACACTAATAAAATTGCCCCACGAATTTGAAATCACATTACTACCGATTTTTCAAATCTTTAATAACATCATTTTAAATATCAGTATATTATTCTTTATGGTTCCTGATGTTCATTTTAATAATAAATTATAAGTTTCGAAAAATGGATGATGAAAAAAAAAGATATCCCTTTATAGTGAAACACTTTTTATTGTGGGACCACTTTTATACCTGACAAATTTGAAATGTTCGAAATAAATAATAAAGGCTCAAATCATGCAGATATTTAAACATCAGCAATATATATATATATATTGTTTATTAGATATGAAGGAATCAGTTTTGATGTTCTTAGGATTTTTTTTAATTTTAAATGTTAAAATGAATTCATTTTCAATTTTAAAATCAATTAATACGTGTATATATTTTGAGAAATTTTTATCTCTTATCAATATTGCTTAAAAACATTATACTTTTTCTAACGATAAAAATATAGACAAGTTAAAGCTATACCATAAGGGGAACTGCAAGAAATACTTTGCTGTTATTTGTTTGCATTTTTATGTATGAAATCTTACAGACTACAATAAATACGCTTTATTGAGATGTATAGGTAATATTATAATTTTTCAAAATAAATTGAAATGTGATTGAAACTGGATTTATGTTTTTTGTAAATTATTACAAAAGATTTATCAAATTTTAATTTAAAAATTGTAGACAATAATGAAATTTAATACCATTATTGAGTATAAAGATTATTACTATTTTCCAATAAATATATTTCTTTTAATTTCCATTGCATATTTCAAGCATTTTAAATTTAAATATTCACAGGAAAATTTTATTCACAATGAATATTTAATTAGTTAATTTTTCTTTAAATTTCACAAATAATTTATATAGCTACTTTCATCCATATGTTAATGCTAGTAACCAGAATTTTTTTAAAAGAATTAACGAATGAATGTTACAAAAGATTAATTTTTAAAATTATAAAATAGAAATTTTATCTTTTTTTGATTTGATTTCGTTTTGATTTTATTAGATATTTCTCAGAAATTTTCTTATTTTTAAAATTTAAGTTAAAAATATATAAATTTTCAAATTTTTAGAGGGATATCTTAAAAATTTTAACTGAAATTCACTGTGCGCAAAAAAAAATCTATTGTTACGTTTACTTTTCAGTTTTAAGTTTTAATTATAAGTCTAGGACTAAAATAGCATAATCAAAGATGTTTACGCGTATAATGAAATTTCAGTTAATTATTTTTAGTAATTGGAGCTTTTAATGTTTAGTTTTG
>BMAW01066919.1:28165-69785 GCA_019974015.1 Nephila pilipes | reverse complement strand
TTCAGTTAATTATTTTTAGTAATTGGAGCTTTTAATGTTTAGTTTTGTATTGAGTTTCAATTAAAGTTAAGGATTTTCTGGTATTTTTACTTTTGTTTCTTAATTTTTGACTTCGCTGATTTTAATTCCTCATTTTCTTCTATAAAGCGTGTACCTTTGTTTAATAGAACTATTACTGTTTGCTAAAGTTTGACCATGTAATGTATTATCATGTAATGCCAGTATTACTTAGCTTTATTTCCATGGGTTTTTTCAGTATAAAGTGATATCTTTCATTGAAACGTTTCAGAAATTATAAACTTAGTAACAAAGTTAAATTTAAAATGTTTTTTTTCTTTGATAGTGAGCAAAAAGCACATTTAATTAGGTAGAAAGTACAATGTATATATTTAGGTTTTGTTATTTATATAATTATTTTAATAGAAGTGAAATATTTATTAAAGCATTATTCGGTAGTTTATAGAATCAATCTAATTTTTGTCATCTTGCAAAACACTTTTATGGGCATAGTTTTTATACGCAATTCTGGAATTTAAAACTTTGTTTAAATTTATATTATATTGTTAAGACATTCCCAATGTTAAAATATATATCACATTTTCAAGTACAGCTACATGAGAATTTTATTTTTCTTGTGTTACGAAATACATAAGTTTAAATCATTTTTAGATGTTTTCTATTTAATATATGTTTATATAAAAAAAAAACATTTTCTTAGTTTAAAAGTACACAAAAAAGTATAAAATATGTACTTCCGGTAATTTCAACGGAAGCAGGTTATTAACACTTCTAACTTTCTTTACCTTTAAAAAAACATTTATTTTATGCTACGTTCTAATGATGGCGTTCAGAAGAGGCTGAAAGTTAGTTAGATTGATTTATAGATTTAATTTGGAGTCGGGTAATGGAATGCTAAAATCAATTTTATCGCCTCTTCACTCCTTCTCTACATACAAATTCCATCATCTAAAGTATCTTGAAAACCAATAAATCTCTGAAGGTTGAATGCGTTTGGTTAACAAATGGTTCAGCAATTTATCACAACTTTAGCCAAGCGTCAAGAAATTACTTTCGGCTGTTTTTTCCAAATGGGTAAAGGCTTTGATTAATGAAAAAGTTTTAAAAACCACTGTGCGTTATGTCAGCCATGATAATTAAATACCTTTTGGATGAAAAGCCAACACTGTTTTGTTCCAGTCAAGGGAAAAGTTTTGCTTTGTGGCTTTCTTTCGCTAATAAATGGAATGTGTTTATGAGAAAAAAATAATTACATTTATGAATAATGATTAAAATAGCTTGTCATTATGAGTCCAGTTTTCTCCATAGATATATGCGGTGTAATTATCATTATCAATTGAATGAACAAAACAATAACTTAATTCATTAATCATTTTTCCAAATTTTCAGAAAAAATGCACCTGATTTCTCGAATAACATTTAAATAAATCTATAAAATATTTTCTTTTTGAGAGGCATTTTAATAACTGCTGCTTATGCAATTATTTGACCCAATCGAATGATTAGTTGACGATTTATTGAAGCTGAACAATAATTACACACACTTTAGGGGTAAGAAAACTGAATTATCAAAATTATTTAATAATGATTTGAAAATTGTACAATATTGCAACAGTGCTT
Source organism: Nephila pilipes (assembly GCA_019974015.1). Lineage (NCBI taxonomy): Eukaryota > Metazoa > Arthropoda > Arachnida > Araneae > Nephilidae > Nephila > Nephila pilipes. The sequence goes on along the minus strand of BMAW01066919.1, from coordinate 68,147 downwards.
GTTTATGTTTGTTTAAAATCTTGGAGTAATAACTGGAATGATGCAAAAATATTTTATTTAGTTTATTTAATTATTTAGATAACTGATAATATTTAAATTCTTTGAACAATTTTTTATACTTGTATGGCTGTTTCATTTAGTTTTATAAAACTAAAAAGAGCCAATAAATTGAATGCATTTACTCACATATTCACATTTTGCTAAATGCATTGCACTTCAAAATCCTACATTTTTTATAATTTGTTATTCTAAGCATTATTTTAATTATTGAATAAGAAATTACTTATAAGCTGTTTTACTAGGGCATCATATATTTCACACTATTCGATCATATTATGGATGGTTGTTAGTTAAAGTAACTTTCTTTGTGTTTATTCGTATATATTTTGCTCTTTGTATGCTTACGTCAATCTCGAATTTTGCACTTTTTAAATTTCAATTAACAATATCGTATTGTATACCGGAAAATAATCTTGCAAATATAATATTTATACTTACATTTTGTATCTAGAAAGTAGAAACAGAGTTATTAGCAATGAAGTGATATTACTTCACACTCTCCCTATCCTGATCAATTTAATCTAACTTTTGATATCAAATTAAAGTGGATATTTTGATAATTAAAAGTCATTTTACTCAACTATTACCTTAATTAGAGAAATTGTGACACTGAAACTCTTTAAATTTAGATTGCAAACTGAAATAATCTATTTTATGACACATTTAATAAGCTCAAAGAGATCTTACATCCCTTTAAAATTTCTACGCATCTAAATTTCTAAATACAAATAATCTCAAGGTAACAAATTATTCGATACGTTACTTTCGCATTTAAGAAAAAAGTGTTAACTTCAAAACAATTTTTTCAGAATTAAGTACAGTTACAGATAATCCTTGTACATTATGAGTCATTTTCAGTTCAAAAACTGAATATCTGTCTCTTCATTTACTCATAAATAATAAAAATAATAATATCTTTCTTTTTCATCGAAATGTTCATTAAAATATTATTGCATGAATAATTTTTTATATAGTGGTATACCTATTTAATGTAAGCATTCATTTAAATTCATGAATGAAAATATAAGTAATAAACATTATAAAATTACTGTTTTCTTTCAGTTTAGCACAATTATCATAAAATATGTCTAAGAAATATTCAGTTTGGAAAATGTAACAAAAGAATTAATAAAAAATATAAATGTAATAAAATAAAGAATTAAAAATGTAATATAATAATAACTGGTTACATTTTCTCTAACTTCTACTAAACCTTTAATGTACCAAGGGGTGCTTTCTGTACAGAGTTTTCTCATACTTTTATCAAGTGATTAAGATGTCATACATTTTTTTACTTATTTTCCTGTTAATTGTCTGTTTTTTGGAAATTTCATGCTTTCTGTTTCCCATAAATTTTTGATCTGATTCATATTCAAAGAATTATCTGGCCAGAATAAAACTGGAGTATTACTGTTAAATAAGAAGATTTTAATACTTCTTACTTTATGAAAATATGCTGAATCTTGCCTAAAATAAGATCTTTACCATTAAGAAACCATTCTCGAAACTAGGACATCAGGCAGTTTTGCAATACTTCTCTGCATTGATCTTACCTCACGGTTCTTTGCATAATGTGAAGTTGCTAACTATTTTGGAACTGATTACAGACTTCATCATGACTTTGACAAGAGGATTTACCCTTTCGACAATGCAATCAAGATGAAATTTTTCCCAGGGCACCGCTGAACAAAGGTACGTTGATCTGCCAGGATTTCAAATGCGGAATCACCTAAAATACACCTGAAATTTATGAAGTAAGCTTATTTATGTTTGAAAAGTAGCTGAAAAAAAATAAAAATTCTAATTATTTTAAATACTTTATTCTAGTCATCTGCCATCATATGATGATGCTCTTGAGTCTAGACAATAAATTTTAACTTCATTGTCTTAGTAAATTTTGGATAATAATTTTTCTTCTGTTTAACGTTATGGATGGTTCTCTTCAAAATAGAAAGCTTATCTTCTTGAACAAATTGGTTTCGTCTTTTAGCCACTTTTTCTATTTTCTAAACTATTATTCCTTATTATACTGTCTTATAGGAGCGTTGTTAGCCCTTTCTTGTTACAAATTTCTTTTCATATAAGAGAAGCATCACATTTTTATCCAAATAATATATTATTTTACAACATTTGGGTTGGAAAGACATTAAAAGTCTGTTCTCTTCCTTTGCAAATGATCAATCTGAAAAAAAAAAGTTATTAACTAAGGTACTTTCCGGCATCCGTTCATCTAGGCAAGAGTCAATACTAAAACCCAAGCTTATGTAATCTTTTTTAAAAAAATCAAATACCAAGATGTTTAGTTAAACCTATGGAGCAAATCCTTATGCTTCGTTGACAAATGATAATCAGAAATGAATATTTAACCAACTAGGTTTTAAAATCAAGTTCGAGAGTCCAACCAATATGGCATCAACTTCAGAGTATATACAAGAGTATTCTCGTAGTTCAAATTTTCCAATCTCTCTCTCTCTCGACTATTAACCTTCACATTAAACTCCTTGCAGTGTAAACGCTCTCATAAATCTAATGCACTACGCAACAATATTTCTATTCTAGTTTCCATAAGTCTCGCTTCATTCACAAGATGTTCTCATTTCAAATAACATCTTAAGAATACTCCAAGAGGTCAGTTGAAAGGAAATACCAAGGAAAGGAAACCAAGTTATTCTTACAATTTTTTCTTCGAATGTTCTTCCAAGTATTGCAACATTATGCATAAATGTTAGAAGTCTTAAGATATTATTTTGAGAGATTTATAGTAAAAATTAATAATATGTTATAAGTACATTGCTGTAACATTAAATCTTAAAATATTTTTTTTTTCAATAAGAACTATGTTTTTTAATGTATAACGTGTACCTCAATGATTAAATAAAAAAAACTGAAGAGCTGAACAACATTATTAATGAAACTGAATGTAACTGTATGAGAATTAAATAAATGATTGATGAATAGGAGGTTACTAGTATAAAAATTAACTTATATCAAATCATATACTCATTTTTCACATGACTTAATTATAATGAATTAGCTATTAATTTAAAGAAACGAATTCACATACTTTATTGTTGACAACAATATTTTCATCATATTTAGTTTTATGAAAATGCATCACATTATTCATATCGCTTCTGTAAATGACGCAATAAATATTTCTTTACATAACATTGATATGACAGGTGAAATTTTGTTAACTTCCAACTGAGGCGACACAAGTCTCTTTAGGTTTTGTTCACTGAATAAGAATGATTTTAAATTCAGGGAGAATAAAATACAACTGCCTGGTGACTTTCAAGTACTAACAGTTATACATTCATTTACTGACTGACAGAATTCTAACACTTTCCCCCTTTTTATCCCTTTTATAAATAAATGAATATATAACAGGTCAATTGAAAAGTCCCCGGCCTACAATAGTAAAACACATTTTTTTGGCAAAATTAGTTTTTTTTTATTCAACATAATTCCCTTCAAGGGTGATACACTGATTATAGCGACCCTCCAACTTTTCGATACCATTTTTGTAGTACGATTTGTCCTTTGCTTCAAAAAGGCCTCAGCGTAAGTTCAAAATATCTGAGATGACGATTTTTATACTTTACTTTTGGATATTATAGGTACAGTTAGAAAATCGATTGCCTAAAGTTAAAAATGTGAATATTATATGACTTATGATGGATATATATATATATATAATTAATCACGCTCCTGCATGTAAATAAAAAAGAACTTATAATCACTTTAGTCAATTAGTAACTTCATTATTTTCATTTACACTCCCATATATAATAATTCCTTTTTTCTACGATGAAGAAATTGTGAATGGTAGTTGCTATCTGTGAAATTTTAAAAAAGAATCTATATACTTCATATTTGGAAATAAATTGTCATTTATGTATAATTTTCACTTTGGTTAGTTTATAAATCTTAATATCTGACAATACATCATACTCATTTCAGAATCATTCAAATCTTCAGGTGATATTTTATAAACCAACGAAGAAAATTAAAATCCTAAAATGTTTTAAATTATTTTAAATCTCCCACCCAACTATACCAATATTCCATAGTTTTGTAATACTTATTTTTTGAAAAATGTTTGTTTATCAACATGGCTTCTCGTTTCCCCCTAATCTGAACATTTTTTATACCAACTTTTCCTCTATTTTTGTGATCCTAACATAAACAGATCCTATACTTTATTTCGTATCTTAACCGAAAATTATGTGATAGCTGCAAAATACTTATGCCATTTCTTTTCAAAATATATGAACTATGACTAACATGATTTAACTTCATCGGAAATTTCAATGTGAAATTATATTTTTCTACCTGTAATATTAAGTATAATTGGCTTATTTATTTTTATGATGCCTCCTCCACTTATTTCTAAACGTTTCAATGACGATTAAATAACTTTTCAATATGTTTCTTATTATTAAAAGGATGCATCAATTCAATTCAGATTATCATTCCTTTAATGCATATATATTCATTTAAACTTGAATGATGCAAATGAAGGCATTAAAAATCAAATTCAGTTTTGAAATGTCATAAGTTCGAAAAATCGGAAAACTGTTGAGGTAAATATTTTTTGAATATATTTCACACGTTCTTCAATAGACTACTTACTTTACCAATATTGCATATAATAAGAAATAGGTTTGAGTTATCATAGATTTAGAGAAATTTTCTACTTTTTTATGTGATATTAGATCAAAAGCTAAGAAAAGTGGGTTCATCGTAATGTAATTAGATTTGACTATTTAGAAATTAACCTTAATAAATTTTCCGTATTAATCGCCACAAGATGTGAATTTATAAGTTTTAATTATAAGTATGCCATAAGTTATTAATTAAATGGATTGAATTAAGATCGAATAAGAATATAAAATAACATGAGGGTGTTTGACTGACCTCAAAATTTAAACCATATTCGGCAACAGGAACATTTTGGTTTGTGTGATTACTTTATTCTCTTAACATCCATCTCATTATACAGAACAATGATATTGACTGGAATCTAAATTATATCATCTGATGCAACTTTAAAGTCCTTATTAAATTCATAATCATGATCACTGAATATATTAGATCAATTTAAAAGTATATTAAAAACGTGTTTAGTTTAAAATAATATCCTCTATTTATATTAATTCTTTTTACCTAAATAAACGCTTCATTTTGTTTTATCCTATAATTACAATTTTGCTAGTCTTAATTATAAATATTTAGTACAAGCTGTTAAGTTATACATACCTAAATCAAGGAAATATATTTCACGATATGTTCCTTAGCCATTCTGCTCTGTACTATATATCATACGGTACAGCAAGATTGTGCATCGTGAAATCAAACGGGATGTTAGAATGTGTGGTATCGAGGTGGTTGGTGCTCATTTATTCGTGTAATTACTTGACTGCGGGTTAGATAAGCGGGCTGTTTGTTAAGGGTACAAAATTCCAGACTTGTAACTTCTCAACATTGTATGCTCAACATGTAATGGGTTCTCTGGCACGTTTCTCTTTAACTAACCTCTGGGGCTACTTTAATGAATAGAGAACTTGCTTTCCCTGACTTAAATAGATTAGCATTACTGTATAAGAAGTGTAGAGAATCAATAAGAATGATGGGAGGTGTTTGAGATTGATAATAGGGGATAAAGAAATTAACGAGATTAATGATCACTCTATATGGGGGTGAGGGGTTATCGTAGAGTGTATTCCTTACTTGGATCTAGTCAAAGACATCTATTGAAATCAGATGCAGCTTATGATTTTTACTATTTGCTGATGTTGAAATAAGTAGAATTCTCAATGATAATGTTTCGCTAAGGATACGATTAAGTGACCTCTTCAAATTTGTAATGATAGTGCTTATTTTAATATAGATAAAACTAATTAAATATTTTAGAACTAAACTTTACAATGTGATTATGATTCGAAACATAGATAAATACGCCAGTACTTTTCAATACTATAAGGCATTTTCGGGTTCAATTTAATAATAATGTATAAGACGGACTTTTATTTTTTTATAAATCCTATTCATGGTGAGAGAGAAATTTCAACAATGTTCAAAGTTCTATTCCTAAATGAACTTGCCCTTTTCTGTATTAAATGCTATAAATATCGATGTTGAATTTTATCAAAAATAATTATAAATTAGATTCATCGCAACGATCAGAAGAAGATCAGTAATATTAAGTAATTAAGCTTAGACACATTTGAACTTTATAAAATAACGAACGTTAAAGGAACTTTTGCATTCTAAAAATAGAAAGGCATTGGAATTTTTTTTTTAAAAAAAGAAAGGTACGATTGGCTAATAAATGCACGCATTTTTTAAAGAAAAATATAGTTCGTTAACTTTGAGTATGGCATGATACAGGCGAATTGGTCGTTTATCCATATTTTAAATAAATGTAATTCAGAAATATTTAAAATAATTGCTTTAAGTAATACTTCTAAAAGAAATTCACAATTGTCTTAAAAGTACATAATAGGGTTTACTTGATTCAAGCTAAATAATAATTACAAACTTTAATTGCAAATTGCACTTTATTAACCGTCTCTCTCCCTTTCTATATACAAACAAAAATATTGAATATTAATCATATGGACATTTTTTGTTTGTTATCATTTAAACATATATTATTAAAATTTCTTTACTATATTTATACTTTTATGAGCCACAAGTATATAAACGAGGAAGGAGATTGTTAATAATATGCAAGCCATTATTCCTAGCCAGATAATATGGTGACATATATATATATATATATATATATACACACTTCTGGGCTTTAAAATTGCAATACCATGAAAGAAAGTAAACACTAAAAAGATATTTATTGTACGTAAACATTATGTCATGAAGACAAAATGATTAAATTTACAAGCAGTTTTGGGGTTTACATTGATGCGACTGTAGAAGAAACATCTGACACCATAGGCAGCAGAAACGGCTCTTATCCGGTTAGGCATAGAGACGAACTGGATTTGGATGATAGAAATAGTCAACTCCTTTCGTGCTGCTTCTGCACTATGCTATTAGATGGAGAGGGATGGCGTGTCAATCTTTGAGCAACCTAAGAATAGATGTTTTCAATTGATGACAGACCTGAAGACCGTGCAGACCCAGGAACAATAAAATACCCTGTGTATCCAGGAAAGTCAACACACTATGTGCAGCATGTGGTCTTGCAATACCTGGTCATAAAATAACGTTTGGCAGGCCTCGAAGACAAGGCACAGCCACTGGATGTAAGATGTCAGAAATGTACCAATCTGCATTCAAATTACTGTCGATCCGAGCGAGAAATGTGTGTGCCGTATAACCAGTGGCTGCTCAAATCATTACATAAAGTGCAGGACCCCTATGCCGATATCGAATGTAAGCAGGTGACGAGCTGTCACCTAGGACCTCCAGACACATATTCGACCATCAGAATATTGCTCGAAGAACCGGGACACTTCAAAAAAGACAACATTGTGTCACTTCTGTATACAGCTTTGTAGTACGATGCATTAGTTCGCTATCTCTCTATGCTGCAATGTCAAGGGAAGCCGAAGTAATGGTTACCGTGCAGAAAGTCCATGCTGCTGCAAATGTCATCTCACCGTACAAGCGCATACTGGGCATGCTGTAAACATGTCCATATCTTGACTAATGGTCTTAAATGTGGTTGTACAGTTTTGAAAAGCTGACCTCTCAATATGTCTGTCCTCTTGGGCGTTAGTCATGGAAGAGCAAGGAGATTCTACATGCCGTTCAGTATGACCCTCAGAAACCTAGAAATTCCATATTTACATTACAATGGTTGGATTTCAACCAGTGCAACGGGCAATACCACAGAATGATAATCCACTCTCGATAGGCAACGGTCCTGCCTTTATCGAATTCTGATACTTGCTGATAAGTATTTCGTCTTTTTATTCGAGGCATAACACAATGTTTTGAGCGAAGTCCAACCTTACAAATGCTTCCCCAGCAAGAAATCCGCTACACTACTTTCTTATGGAGTGCCTCATATGTCATTTCTTCCTCTTGCGTCTCCTAAGTGCACTGAAATACTAATTATTTTCATATCCCAACTTCTCCCTTTCATGTGAATTTGGAGTGAGTCATATCATTCCTTCCAGATGCTGCATTTTTAATGGCCAGTACATACATACATGCATATATATATATATATATATATATATATATATATATATATATATATATATATATTATGCTAATGCATCGTACTATAAAGCTGTATACAGAAGTGACACATTATACTGTATTGAAGTTCTCAAAATATGGGACTTTATAAAACTAAAAGAATAAATACCCAAGAATTTCTGAGTCTGATTCCGAAACTTTTTATCTTAAGAAAAAATCGGATGTAGTTTTTGTACAGAAAGGAAAGTCTATCTCTAAAAATTATTCGATAGCAATAGATATATAGAAGCACTACAGTTTCAATATAAGCTATTCTTTATTACTCCAAAGATGAAATAGATACCTAAATATATTATTCATTCAGTTTTTTTGTTATTCATCTTATACTCCAGAAAACAAAGTGAGAGTCGCAATTTTATCTTTTTCAACCTCATTTTGTGCTCTTTATTAATATATTTTTTCAAACTTTGCATTAAATGATCGAAACACTTTAACTAGTGAGATTTAGTAACACTACAACATTGGCCAAAATGATGTAAAATGCACTTAACGTAGTGATAACCTAATTTAAGATTAATTTTTTCATGTAGTTTAACTGAATATTTTTATATTAGATAAAATGTTGGTTTCAAACAAAATACATGGAAAAGTTATTAGGTGCATTTGTCATTTTAATTATTTCATCCTATCACTGTAATTTCATACTCTTCTTTCCACTTCCGTTTCCCGTAATTGATTTTATGCGATTATTCAAAAAGCTAACATGGATTGTAGTTTTTTGTTTAATACATTACGGCGCTTTTAGAGGAAGTCGTAAGAAGTGGATGTTATTTTGAACGGCTTTAATTTTATTACGAAATTATAGCCCATCTATCATTAATATAATAATTTATTATTATTATTATTAATATCCTGAGCAGTGTCAAATATGTATATATAACTTGTGTAATTATCTTGTGTGTAATTATCTTGATTCATGCGAATTTTGAAACTACTCAAAATATAAATAAATGTATGCGGATTTAGACAAAAGATAATTTTTTAGCCTCACATATTAAACTCTATAACAAAAAAAAAAAAAAACCCGGCGCACCAAGAAGGAGTTGTCCTATTGTAATGAAATTTCGTAAGCGAAGACATTTGGACCCAACATGCAAATGATTAAAATTTGGTGTCCAATCAAGGAATAGCAGAAGCTACACAACATCGGAACTGAGCACTCAGCAGGTGTATATAAAAAGCGATCCTCAATCGGATGGTACAATTTTCTGGTGCATTGCGATTTAGGATACCTTTCAACGACTGAAAAAATGCCTTGCCGTAGGATTCGAGCTCATTACAAGCAACTGTCAGAGTTTGGATGAGGTCGTATCTTTTGAATGAAAGAGGCAGGTTGGGCAAATCGGAGAATAGCTCGTCATATGGGTCACATATATGCGGCGATTAGAAGATGTTGACAAGAATGGGTAGACACTGACAGATTTCAGCATCATGATGGTAGCGGTCGACCTAGGGCTACAGCAGATCAGGAGGACAGAGTGATTGTTAGATCAGCTGTCACAGTGCCCGATTCATCTCTATCAACCATTAGATGTGCAACCCGCACACGAGTGTCCATCATAATCATTCACAGACGGCTGATAGAAAAAACTTTGCGCTCGTCCCGATGGCTACTTCAACTGACACTCGCGCCTGCAGACTTCGAGCCAGATTACAGTGGTGATTGTCTTGATCAGGTTAGAATGATACTGATTGGGGACGTATAGTGTTTCCAACTGTGTCCTGATGACTATTGAGGACTTCTGGAGACGCCCAGGAAAGCGCGACGGTCCTGCTTTCCCAAGTGCACGCCACACAGGTCCTCAACCAGGAGTAATGGTCTGGGGTGCCATTTTCTTTGATAGCCGACTCCCTTTGGTCGCCATTACAGGCACACTTACAGCACAGTAATAAGTCGATGACATTCTGAGACCTATTTTGCTACCGTTCCTTTTGCAGTACCTTGGCCTTATTTTTCAACAAGATAATGCCAGACCAAATACGGCACGTGTGCTGTGAACTGTCTTAGAGCTTGTCAAACACTTCCTTGTCCAGCCAGATATCTCTCCAGTAGAATATAGAGCATGTTTGGGACATAATGGAAAGGCGACTGCATCAACCAGAGAAAGTTAAAGACTTATTCCGACAATGCGAATAAATTTGGCAAGAAATACCGCAGGAGAACAACAGGTAGCTTTATCACTCTTTGCCACGTCGTGCGGCAGCTTGCATCCATGCTAAAGGTTGGTCAACACATCATAGAGCTCGTTAATTTGTAACTATGTAACTCTGAAATAAATTATTCAATTTTTCTGAAATTCTAATTATTTTCTATTCTGTGCATAATCTGCCTATCCACCAATTTTTGTCTCCATCGGACAACTCCTTCTTGATGTGTTGCTTTTTTTGTTATAGAGTGTATTTAATTGTAATTGGTTTATTCATACCATTTTCTTTTGACAAAAATTTCTGTTTATTTTAAGCTTGCAATTATTTTATTTTAAAAATATTCCATGGGATATAAGCATTCTGTCGAATAAAAGTAGTATTTTAATTCGCCTTCCATGAATCTAGATTCTTAAGAATAAATAACTGACACTTTTCAGTAATGTAAAATACTCATAACATTAATTTAAACCATTCTATGTTTTCATCTAATTTAAAACAAAACACAAAATTAAATAGAATACACTTTATTACAATGAGTTAATTAAACTACAGCAATAATCCAAAATACATTCTCATTTTTAAAATTCTTTTTACTTTTTCCCAATCCTCAAGATGATAAGCTCAATTTTTTTTTAAATATGAGAGTATTACTATTTATTTGTAATTAATCGAGCAATTGAATTTAATATTAGGGGGAATTTCTAAGGATTATCTTTATTAGAAAGGCTATTAAATTAATATCTTTAAGAATATATATAAATTACTTCACTTAAAACTCTCACTTTCTAAGTCAACAATAAATTACTTAAGAGGGAAATTTGAGCATTCGAGGCTCAATTCTGAATAAGAGGAGACTAGAGTACAATCGATTCAGTATAATTATTAAACAGAACTCTATCAAAATTAACGAAATTCACCACACTATTAAATGAAATTTTATATGACTTTTCAGAAGAACTTTGAAGCTCTTTGTACTCGTATAATGTTTATCTTGATGATTTTAGATCACATATATAAACTTATTTTTAAAAGCATTGTGCCAAGTCAAATGAAATGAAAATAAGATTTATATCTCAAACACCTGTAGACAAGATAGAAAAAGCTTTAATAAAATTTAGAAACAACAAAATGTCTGAAATAAATAATAAGACACCAAGTATGATCATTTAATTTATTAATCAGTGAAGAAATTTAATTTTTTCGAAAAACTAAGCATATATTTTGTGTGATTAATAATTGTTTATTAAATAATTAAAATATTTAAAGATGTGATATATATAAAATGCCTTGATGATAATAAAATTAACTAAAAGAAGAAAAACGTGTTTCTAGCTGTATAATTTTTTAGTTTTTCTAATATAATTTTGGTTCTTATGGAATTTTTTATTAATACGCTATTTTTTTATATTGTTCCTAAAGAAAACTCAGAATATTCCAATAACATAGTTACTTGATACAGAATCCTGTAATTTTTGCTTTGTGCTCGCGTAATTTACCAATACAAAAGACAATATAAATTAAATATTACAACAAGAAAAATCTTGATCGTTCTGTGTGGACACGATTGATTTTGATCAATCCTTTTCGCAAAACGGGAATTGTTATTCTTTTTTTTTATAAGTATTTTTCGATAGTTTGTATTTTAAAACTAAAGTTAATTTTGTAAATATAAAGAAATATATTTTGTAAAAGAGATGCTGTATGAACGATTATGCTTTGAAATTTAATTGAAATTTTAAAACTCATTACATATTCAATTTACGAAAGTTATTGCTTTCAATAATACTTAATATTAATATTTATCTGTTAATTTATGAAAATTTTGTGAATATCAAATATTAATTAAAATTTAGTATTCGTTTATGTGTAAAAATCTTTTCGTAACACTTTTGCTGCATATCTATTAATATATATGAATTCATCATAAATATTATTTATATTAAATAGAAACTTGTTAATTTCATGATACAAACCATTTAGTACATTACTATGTATTTCATCAAGTATTGAATTTTAATGTTCAATAAATTCCCATCCTTTATCTTCTTTCAAAAATTTGTGTAAGTTAATGTATCTCAATATGTAATACCTCACGGGTTAATAAGGTGATGAACCTTCCTTAATTCCCAAAATTACACTTGTTGGATAAGAGAATGATTTGTTAAAGTAGACAGTTCTAGAACCTCATGAATAGAAATTGTTCATCATTGAACATAAATTCTAAAGGGATTTACTTTTTGCAGAATAATATCGAATAACCACGACGAAGTGTTTCTATACCATCGTATAAATAATATCATATAACTTACAAACTTTATGTTTGATTATTTGCTGAGAAACTTTCTATTCATCATATTTAAACTGAATGTTAATACTCTTAATTCAAACAAAATAAATAGAAAATTTCGGCTCCCCATATGAAAGCTATGAAACTGATTTTATTATATAAATTGAAGTATTTTTTACAGATAACTTGTAGTAACAATTATTTCTAAGATAATACAATAGTAAAAGCGAATTGGAAAATTAAAAACTCAAATAAAACACACAAATAACTTACATAGAGGTTTAAATATTATATTGTTTCTTTCAATTGTGTATTGGTTTATCGATACAGATTATTTTTTCGTTTTAATATTTATAACAATGGAATATTTTCATATTTCGTGGCAAAGAGAGAAAATTTTCTTAATCTCTTTGAAAATTCATTCTTTTGGAAAAAATATTCTTCAAAAAAAGAACGGGCTAATGAAGGAAGTATCTAATATTATAGAAAATAATATGCGCAAAATAATGAAACAAGGAAACATAATTTAAAGACTATAAAGATACATCAGCGCTATAGTTTGCACCATGAATATTAAAATTAGTAATTGGTCATTAATTCTTTAGGGGTTTATATATTCTTGTATATGACTAAGTAGGGAATGGCTTAGTGGATTAATATTATCTTATGATAAAATTTAAGCAACGCTTTCTTAAAATATTGTTCTAAAATTGGAATTTTTATGAGCTGTAATCAGGCGATTTATTTATGTCTCATATCTATTATATTCGATTCATGTCTGAGATTTTTATATCCAAAGTATCAAGAGAAAAGTTGAACTCATCACAACTTTAAATATTGATATTGTACTAGCAACTATGAGGATCATACAAATAACTACTTCTGATGATTTTAATGTTTTTTGGAATAACACTGGCATATTTTAAAGACTCTTTAAAAAGATTACGGAACACAACCTTAATTTATCCATACACCGATAAATGTATAAGGTAATCGATACTGCTATGAAATAAGCTACAGACATTTGTTTTCTGAATAATGATGCGTTGAAGTAAACTGTACCATTACAAGCGGTCCTTCCATTTAATCCTATTCAGAGTCTTCTTATAGTTTAAATGATCCTCGTGTGCCTAATAAGCATATATTAGTAGTATTACTGAGGGACCATAAAAATAATGACGTGAAAAATTATTACATACTACAAATGTTACTGCTTTATAGGATAACAAAGCAACAGTTAAAACTTTATCTATGGTTGAAGGTAATATTCTAGCCATGAGAGTCTTATTTCTGATCTTAAATATCATAATTTGCAAACGTAATTTCGAAATGTTGTATTTAATTTTCTCAATGTTTTTGTTATTTTTCTCCCGAAAAAAGTGTATTCGATCATATAACAATCAGCACTATGAGGTAATGCACCGATTAATATCAAATGGATTTCTTAGTAATAAAATAATTAAAATATTTTGTATCCACATAAATTCATTAAAGTTATTTACACATTTAAAGATTTATAGTAATTAACAGACAGAGTTTTCTAGATTTTACCCAGTTTTAATGAGGTTTAATGAGGTGATGGGCCCACTTCAGTTTTAATGAGGTGATGGACACATATCATCATGCAAATTTAATTCTTGTTATGTAAAAAAAATAAAATAATTGTTCTATTTTTACATCTAATTTAAAAGACATTTCAAGTTAAGTCGTTATCGCATGTTTGGCAGCAACGCAATTTTACTGCCATGCCAATTATAATATGTAATCATTTATTGAAACGCATGCACAAATGTGAAATAAAGTCTATAAATATTACTGAAAAAAAGTAAATAGCTGAAATAAACATCAACTTGAAACCATAAATTAACTGAGAGTTCCAGTTACGCACCTGGAAGTTTTTCAATGGAAAGTGTAAGTTATTTTCAAAACCGTAAATATTTACAAATTTATTTTTCTGAAAGAAAAAGCTCTAGAATTTATCGATTTAAATTTAAATGTCTGAAAAATGTCACTGTAATCTGAAAGAATTCGTAGGATATTTTGCATATATAAATTAAAGTAATTTGTTGTCAGAGATTTCGAAATGTAAGAATTTATTTAAAAATACAAGTATTAGAAAAAGTTTGTTGTAAAAAATATGATAAATTTGATTGGAGTTTTTTAAAAATATTATTTGAACGTATTTAGCTTTATATATAATATTCATTATCAGTAATGTGAAGTCAAAGCTTCTGAGTATTTGATTCTATTAAAACAAAAAGTTTGTATGAATAAGTTACTGAGTTTTTTAAGAAGAAAGCAGTATTATGTATATTTCAATGTTTCTTAAGTAAAATAAAAATAAACATGCTTTGACGTTTTTATAAATTTAAAATTATAAATTACATGTTAACCCAAAAATATGTTTCTAATTTTAGAAAAGTGGGAAAAAATAAATGCTGCAAACGGCTGCAAAATTTTGTAACAAAATAAATATCTATAATTGTCATTAGATTAGCAAACCTTATATCAAACTTTCGTCTAATTCTTTGTCTTAAATACTATAATTTGAAGAGATTATATTTTTAAGTCTTGATGTCTCTGAAAGTTTACCAAATTTATCACTATTTCTTTGAATATCTTGAGAGTATCATTTCAAATAAATATTACTAATTTATAATGAATGTAAAATATATTTGTTTATTTTGTCAAAAATATAACGTGATAAAAATATATAATTATCTTATAAGATGTCTATATATGAAAATTTTATTTTATTTATTGATTTTATAAGAAAAAAAGTATTATATAATAACTGTAATAAAGTATTAAGAAAAATATTACGACTAACAAAATGTGACTTGGCCATTTGTTTCTCCTGTTTTTATTGTAATTCATCGAAAAATAATGCTAGGAAATAGAGAGTTTTGAAATTATGAAAATTCATTTTCATTAACACAATTCTACAACGCTATGAAAGATGAATACCATGAAAAACTGTTTGTGAAAATAATAAGAATGTTTCAACTATAAGATAATTTTATTTTTGTTAATGTATTTATTCAACCGAGAATATTTATGCATCTTTCATTTGATTTCCTGTTTTCAAATTATGTATCATAGAAGCTATTATTCTGATATCCAAAATAGTTTTAGTTTAGTTTTTATTAAAGTCGCACTAGAAGAAACACGAGGACTATTGGTGACGGATCTCGTAATTTTAAACCACGGACAAGTGACGAGGACGACACCTGAGCTGGAACACCCCTCTCCTAACTTCCACACCAGGCCAACGGGAGGACTTTGGGCCCCGACAGAATTAACATGCATCAGCCCCGGTTATACGGCGGGTCTTTGGTGGCCAAGGATTGAACAGGCGACTGAACGAGAACCGCCGGTCACGAATCCGAAGCCATGACCACTAGGCTATCGCGACCTAT
Organism: Nephila pilipes; assembly: GCA_019974015.1. NCBI lineage: Eukaryota > Metazoa > Arthropoda > Arachnida > Araneae > Nephilidae > Nephila > Nephila pilipes. The sequence continues at coordinate 52,001 of BMAW01066919.1, read as the reverse complement.
CCAAAATAGAATAAATGTATGTGTCAATGTAAGATTGATATAATGTTTTCGAATTAGAGTTTTCCAATTAATCCTATTAATGAAATATAGATATTGCTCAACAAAATAAAGTGTGTTTTTATCGTATATTTTACAATTAATAGATAAACATCCCGTTAGAAGGAGATATGGGAGTGCATTTAAGAAACTTGACATAAGTTATGTAGTAATAAAATATGTTATTTTGAAGCGCTTGAAAAATCGATCTATTAGAATTATTTGTATTAAAGTCATTTGTTAATGTTTTTTACTAAATGTATACATTCCTAAGCAATTATTTTAAAGTTTAACCACTAAAATGAGCTACATTTGAGTTCGATTCAACAGTTTCACAATTACGTAAATTTGCTTTTTTATATTCTTACATACTATTATTTTCCTTTATCAGTATTTAATCATTTTTTTGGGGGGGGGATTTGAATAAATGTGTAATATAGCAATTTTCAAAAAATAAAGCATAAATTAAGTCAAAATTAGTGATCGATGCAAAAAACTAAAGTGACAAGTTTATGAAGAAGGGAAATTTATGAAGATGTAGAATGTGTAATATACCTTAATCACATCAATTGATTTTAATAACACAAATTCTCCCTTATTGTAGCAAATACAATTAGAAATATATTTCTAAGTAAGAAATTAGGAGTTATGTTTCAGTTAGCGTATTTATATTAAGTGATAAATAATTTCACATAGATACCATTTGTATTTTGAATCATATTTATATATGAAAAGGGAATTCCGGAATTAAAAAGTATTGGGGAAAAAATAAAATAAATAAAACCTTTTTTATTGACTTGACATTAAAATACCCTTATTTAAAAGAAACTTTTTGAATGAATTTCACAAAAATCGAAAATCGTATTATGTTATGTAAATGATAAAATAAATTTTATTTCCTTCTTCCTCCAACATATAAATCTTTCATCAATTAAAATATCTTAGCAACCAACAAATCTTAGAAAAGTGAATGCGCTAGGTTAACAAGTAATCTTTTTCTTTTTTATCATAATTTGAACTAAGTTTCAAGGAATTATTTTTAGCTATTTTTTTCTCATAGGAAATACTATGATTAAGGACAAAAATTTTTAACCGAAAAAAAAAAGAACGTTATATCATCCTTTATAATTAAATGCATTTCGATAAAATGCGATGGGAGCTTTATTCCAACCAGATGAAAAGTTTATTTTGTTATTATCTACATTATTAACACAATGAAATGCATTAGTAAAAATATCATTTTTTTAATGGAAAATTATCAGAATACGTTTCAGTTCAAATGTTACCTTTTCCTCTTAAAAAACAATCGAAATGCATATCTCTAAAAGATAATTGATGGAAAAACAGGAAATTAATTTATTAATTACTCGCTGTTTTTTAAGTATATTATTGATTTGCTTAAAATGACTAACTCATGAGTGGAACTTTTAATTAAGATGACTTCCTTAATCTGAAGATTAATATCATTAGTTATAACTTTTCATAGAAAAAGAATTTTCGATATAGTTTACCCAATTCTGTTACTAACATTCTTGCGCAATATTGAGGGCGGCAGGAATAGCACAGTAGTTATTGTCGTGGACTCGCGGCCGGAGCTGTCATTCAATATTGGGTTCGAACCTTGATGTCACGAAAAGCCTAATGTATAGCGGGGTTGATACACGTTAAATCTGGTCCAGGTCACAAGTGTTCCTATTGCCGTGGTGTGGAAATTTGGAGAGAGTAATGCCATTTCAGGTGTCATCCACGTCGCTTGACTAAGATTCAAAATTACGAGGTCTGTCACCATTAAGTCTCAGATTATTTACTCCTGTAACGTTAGTATGGAATTATATCAAATCATCAAATCTTCTTGATGAGGCAATTTTCAAAACAAAAGAATAGTTTAAAAATAATTTTTATAGGTCTTAAGGTGTCTTACTCGTTGCTTTTAATCGAATTATATGCAGAAACTCTAGACACACTCGAACCTTTATTCCATTAAAGACACATCGTATAGAGGTGCTGTTACACGTTAAATATGTCTGGATACGATATGTAGAAGTGGTGTGGAATTTCAGAGAGCAGAGTTTTAGCTCAATAATCTTCTTCGTAATTTAATAGTTACACAGAATTACGAGATCAGGAGACGGAAAACTTCCTTTAATCTGTAGTTTTTTCTCACTTACTCCCACATAACTCTTACTTTTAGCACTTTTATGTATTGTTTTTATTTATCTCTGTCTGATCGGATTGACATTTTTGCAATAACTGAAGATAAATCTATCGCAGAATGCGATCCTTCATACCTTTAGGGTTGTTTCGGAGTTCATATGGGATCTCTGTGTAAACAAAATCCTCATTTTAGTTTTGAAGCAGCTTAAAATTCCCCCGGATATTCAATTCAATGTTTCTGCTTGAGGACCAATAATAATATGGATTTGTTTACTCTATATAAATAGATATAAGTAATAATAAAATGAAACAAAACAAACTTAAGCAGAATTTAACATAAATTTACCAAATCTTAAAAGGTAAAAAAAAAAAGAAAAATATATAATCTAAGGACACTAAACCTATTAAAAGTAAATAATTCAACATAATTATCCAGTCTGCAAAATTTTAGGATACTATTTTCAGGACATCAAAACATAAGTAACCTCTTCATACCATCCGTATCCTGACAAATATAATATTCATGATAATACTTTAAAATAATTTAACCCATCTAATTATACATCACAGCATTTAACTGCAATCCTTTTCTAGATATAATGAGCCTCTTGAATTATAAGTAGCAAATAAGTGGAAATCCTTTTGAAGATCTTCGTTTAATATAAGCTATTTTATTTAACATACCTTTCTGATTACTTAAATTCCTTAGGGTTAAAAGATGAGAAATATAAATATATGTTAACTAGTTAAATAGTTTTGTATATGAAATACTTCAGAAATGGGGATACTTCAGAATAATTTGATCTGTTAGGCCTAGCTTTAAATTAGATTTCAACAAATAAAAATTTATATGGTTTCAGAAATACAAAATACATACACCTTCATTTAAATATGTATTTATAAAAAAAAACTATTTGGAATATTTTGAATACTTTAATAATAGTTAAAAAAAACATGAAATATGTAACAACAATGATATTTTTCAGAGTTATCCGTGTTTATCTGTAAGATAAGAATTTAAAACAATCCTGCCATTTGAATTTCTGAAGATAGATTCTTAAAACTGTATAGTGCAACGCTTATTTTCCTCCTTTATTTGTTTATTTTATTCTATAAAAACATTATTAACAAAAATTATAAGATACTTTTACATTCGAAGTAATATATTTTTTTTAAATAATATAAAACATTTTCATTTTTTAATATAACGAGCAATCATGAATTCTGCTTATGAAAAAAATTATTCAGATAAAAAATCATTTCATTATGTAATTATCATTAAGAACTTTTTTCTTCTTATACAAAATAAAAAATTTAAAAGAATATTGTATTACAAATAACTTTTTATTAGTCTTTTATCAGTAGAATTCTTTTCTTTAAGTAATTTGAAAATTTATGACTCTAAAATTCGCAGCCACGAGATAAAAGATTAAATTTTTTTGCTGGATTTATACATACTATACATTATTGGGTTTTTTTATAAAAAAATATATAGTTAAAATTATTCTGTTTTAACAAGCATTTGGATATATTCTATTACGTTCGAATTAAAAATCTCTTCTCAAAATGTTATGCAATTAACTAGAGCATTATTTATGATCTTCCAATATTTTTTTCCTAATTCGGATATTTGATATTCAGACTCCCCATATTTTCTTCTTTTTTACTAACAGATATTGAGTAACGGGGTTTTACTGCATATTTCCCTTCAACTATCCTTATGTATCCTATCCTTTCAGAACCTTTATTATCAATAAACATGACTTATGGTAATAAGAATTGATACGTTGAAGTGTAGAGCATAAGAGTAGTCAGAAAGAGAAATTGCAAGTGTTTATAAGTAAGTAGTAGGATTAGAGGGAGAGATCGGAAAGTTTACAAAACGAGGTCAGACGTGTTCTTATAATGAGAAGTGAGATCAAAATTGCATTCAACGTTTGGTATAAGGAGATAATACGATAGCTGATATTGAATTAAAACTCCTTTCTGACTGGTATCTATCTTTAAAATTATCCAAACAATTACATTTTTCAGATTATTTTTGGTTAAGAGCAAATGAAGAATACTTCTACATAATCGTAATAATTAATTTATGGATTATTTTAGGGATTGAATATAAAAATCAGTTTAATTTTCTTTACTGACTCTTTGCTCCTCAAAATTTTATGGAGTTGTGGTGCACAAGGCCCTGATGGATACGAAGCTCAGGCATTACAATTGCATCTGAAATCTTATCGCCCTACCTAGGTTTTACATATTAATTGAAAATATCATTCTATGAATGTAATCTTATCAATAAACATTATATTCATTACTTCAGAAACCTCTTAATTACTTTGAATTATTATTTTAATGCTTACTAAAAATGATTTTTGGTATTACTTTTGGTTACATTAGTTTAATTTTCACTGTACATGAAAATATATTTCATGTTTTATAACATGCATATAAATGATAAAATTCTTTTATATATTTTATATAACTGCTCCATACATACAAACATTCCTATTTCAAATTGTAATGCTACCGCAATGATCCTAAGAGTGTAGGTGTTAGATGAATTCGCGTAAATATATTTAAGGTTACCAGAAACTCTAATTTACAGGTAAAAATGCTTTTATAATACTGATAAAATTTGCCGATATATCTATCCCTACAGCTTTTAAGACAACAGTACTCCTATAAATCCTTAATTAGGTTCCAGTTTAGAATGAGAGTATATTTTTTCCAACACTTTCTGAATTAATATTAAGCATATTTGAAAACATTTAAGATCATGGTAGCAGAGTAGTTATGGTTTCGAGCTCACATTTCAACGAAGTCGTGAAATTAAGACTTGATTATGATAAAAATCTGTTGTGTAACAGGGCTGATGCTCGTTAATTTCGCATCTTAAAGTCTTCTTTCACGATAGGATTGTGTTGAAGTTTGGAGAAGTAGGGGCTAGATTAGATACTATCCTCGTCACTTGACCGAGGTTCCATAAGAGGAGGTATGTTGCTAACAGCCCTCATGTTGCTTCTAAGTGATATACAAATAAACTAGCTATCTATTAAAACGTTTATACGATGTACGTATGCAAATTAATAAAATCATAGTAAAGGCTGTGGGAAATGCCTTTAAAAAGAGAAAGCCGATCAAAAACTGAAAGAAATATTATACTAACATATTTAAGGTATAATTTCTTACATAAAAATAACGAATCACGTCAAGTTCATCATTCCAACAGTTTCACTTTGTTTTTTGCCGATTGGTAAATAATATTCTTATGCGTAACTAAGTAACAGTTAGCTAATAAACAGATTTTACAGGGTACCAGAAATAATTTATATCCTTATTCCTAGTTCAGATGCTACTATTTTCTTGGTCCTGAAAATATTTGCTCGAGGAAAGGGAGTCACAAATTAAAAAGGTTTGAAATACCCTAGCATTGCATAGCACCATTTCTTCCAACTAAAACCAATTTAACATTCTACAAACTCATCACTGTAAATTTTGCGATGCATCTTGGCGTAATGATTTTCAGGTATGTGTCCTAATTTGAGCATCATGAATTCACTTTAATGTGCAGTATCTAGGTAATGAGCACCCATCTATTGGCGTAATTGCTCTGGTTGTGGTATTATTAAACGAGTAGAGAGTTAAGGGCATGAAATATTTGTACTCTCATATCACTTCACTGCTAAAAACACGCTAAAATATAGACAGAAGCTTATATATATTTCGGCAAAGATGAACAAGGATAATCTCAATAACTTTTGTATACTATATGTAAATGGAAAAGCTTGATAATTTTTGATATTAGTTAAATTACTTATAAAATGTACTTTATTATTACGTATTCCTTATAAATTCCTTATTTTTTTTCTCTCTTCAAAACCAATTTGTTATTATGAAATAGAGCTAAATCTCAGTTTCGTAAATTTTGTGCAAATGTTTCTTGGTTATTGGGGAATAAAAAAGAGAATTATTTAATGTTAAAAGAACGATTCCAATTTTTGACTACATAAAAAATTATGTTAATCTATAATCAAACATTATATATATATATATATATATGATTGCAACATTTGAAATTTTTAGATATCAAATTTCTTATGTCATAAAGCACCCCTGGATTTTAGTTTATTTAGAACATTATGAACTTAATTCTGGGAAGAAATGCAATAGTTTTTTTTTACTAGAACACAATTTTTTTATATTCGATAATTATAATTATTTTAACTTGGGTAGTATGCAAGTTTGTAGAGACATACTTCAGCTCAGATGTCTTCCTCATCCCTTGACCGATGCTCAATGTTATAGTGTCCTTTGTTAATAGCCCTCGTACTGATTATCACTGCAACGTCAAAATTATTAACAATATAGCTTAGTTACTTTTGAGATATATTAAGGGTAATATAGGATGTGCAATAAAGTTTTCAAAAATAATTAAGGGTGATGTTTATGGCAAGCGTACACATAAAAATGTATAGCTAATTCAGCAAAATAATATTGTCCTACTTTTAGACAATAAATATAAGCAAGTGATTTGAAATTATTTTAAATTTAACTATTATATTAACGGGGCAAAATAATGTACATAAGAATATTATTCTAATTCCCTATTAGAAGTTGAATTTATCTTATAAGAATATAAAAAAAATTGTTTTTCACGGAATTAAATGAAAATAACTTGAAAATTGATTACAATATTTTTATTATCCTTATGATTTCTTCAGTATAAGCTTAAGCGTCAGAAAGTATAAAAAGCTGTGCAAAAATAAAGCCTATATACTATACAAGTAACCTTTGTTCGTGTTTTCCGGAATTTACTCTTTTTCCGGTACTTTTCCATTTAACTTATTTTTACCAGTGCGAGCTATAAGGAACTACCTTTATTCTACTTTCCTTCCAATGATTTAAGCAAATAGTTTTGTCGCTCAATATTGAGGAGTGAGCTGCAATAATCAAAACAGCTGTCATTTCTTTTCAGGGGCTTAAAAATATTCTTTTTTGAATTGGTTTAGATTAACTTTCATTCAAGTCAGTTTGGGAATAAAAAAAACATTTTATGGCTGCCAGTAGTCTGAAAACTCTTTCAAACTTTGAAATGAGATATGAGAATAAAATGAAGAACATTTTCAGTCCTGAATAGAAAAATAGGAAAAATTTCATCATGAAATATAACAACTTGGATGTTTATTCATGAAGAAAAAGTAATGTTAGATTTTATGATATCAAATTCCCAAAGGGATATGTAACTTTATTTTTTTGAGATATAAGTCCCAATGGAAACTTTTAATGAGGAAATGCCAAAAAATATGAAATCAAATTTTTTACGAGATAAACGTTTTAGTAAAAGCGGTCGATGATGTATGATGGTGTCCTTAAGCAGTGTGAAAAGATTTCACGAGAAGAAAATTTTAACTAGGTATAACTAAACACTGATTTTATCAGAATCTTTATTCCTGTAAAAATATTCAGCATGTATATAAATATAAATAATTTACAGATACATATTTATATTTTCTAATAACTGTTTTAGATTTAGTTATTAGTTAAAATTCTAATAGATCTGAAACTAAAACTTACTATATATATATATATATATATATTAGACATTTTCAGTGGCGTAAATATTGAATTTAAACTCTTAGCTTTCTAAGAATTCAGAAGTTAATAAATCATTCCAGTTGTAATGAAATAAAGACAGTGAGTATCAAGAAATAGCAGAAGGTGTTCGTATCTCTGTAATGTGTTACGTATTGGACGAAACGTAACAAATTTGGTCACCATACACATTACAGTATGCTGTTTCTCAAATAAAAAAATTAGTACCATAAAACGCCTATAGGAGGGAATCTGGTGCTACAAGTGCATATTGTATGTAAAAATGATACATAAAGGATACCAATAGAAACAGTAAATTACAACACACCAAATACTGTTCAAAATTTATTGTAACAAATTACAAATGATGCTCAAATTGACCACCATTTTGTTGTACCAATAATTGCATGCGGTAAACGAAGTTTTCGAGGGTGGCTCGCAGCATTTCGGCATTTATTCGGCTAATGTGGAAAGTTATTTGATATTTAAAGGGAGGAAAGTATAAAGAACATGTCCTTGATACACAACGTTTATGAAGTATCCTCACAACCAGAAATTGCAAGATTTAGATCAGGAAACCTCAGAAGCAAGTCATAGGAAATTCATGACTAACTACTCTAACGTCTCTGAAACGTAGAGGCTGGACATCCGTCACCCGACATCCGATGTGCAATGTTGCAACATCCTGCATAAGAATGCTAAAATCAATACATTTTCTTTTTTGTATTTGAGGTATCACAAAGTTCTCAAGCATATCCGCATACCTATCGGAATTAATAGAACACGTCACTAATCCAATTAGATAAGCTTCTTCATAAGAATAAGGGCCGTTGATAAAAGAAGCTGTGAATCCGTGCCAAACTGTACATTTCGGCTCATGTAGAGGGATCTGTAGATCGACGCGGGGATTAGTATCAGCGCAAATACGGCAGTTGTGTGTTGATATCACGGCGCACATAAAAGTGTGCTTCGTCTTTCCGTAATATCTGCCACGGAAATTTGTCGTCTACCTTCAATCGAGTCAAAAATCTCAAAGCAAACTCAAATCGGTATTGCTATTCCCTGGTATCAATTCTTGAATGAGTGTTATCTTATAGGAATAAATATTAAGGATCTTGCTCAGTATCTTCTGCACCATCCAGAATGGGATTTCCGTTTGTCATGATATTGAATGCACTGCTTGTACCCTGCATATTAGCTATCTCTTGATACTTAATAGCAGTTGCAACTACTTTAACTTGTTGAAGCTTGATATTTTTCCGTTCTAAGCCTGGTTATACACCAAGAACTAGAGTAGTTTCAAATCTTTCAACGATTTTATATATGTTTTTATGGTCATTGGCCATCTACGTAACTTATTTAACCGCCGGTATTCATGAAGGGCAGCTCTGGCATTTTCATCCCATTGATAAAACAGCTTGACTAAGAACACACAATCACATAGTGTCAACCCCATAGATAAGCGGATCCTTAAAGAATGACTTATGGGTGAGTAAGTGAATGTTGAGTTTAATGGCGCGAGAGCCAAAGCATGCTATGCTGTGAAGAATTAGCTTCTTCTTGATTCATGTTTTCGTCAAATGAAACAAAAACTCATCCCAATAAAAAAATTCCATTTAAAGTAACAGAAACTTTAATAACCAAATGAGGATTATTACCAAGTAATTTACTTTGTTCAAGCTGGATATAGAGCCAGTCACTCACTTCACAGGAAGTTCTGAAGTTCACATCGAAAAAGGTAGATAGAATAAAAAACGATCTCGTAGAATAGAAAGTAGATTTGCAGTGTGCTACTCCCGGATGAATTAGTTAATAGTTTAAATCTTCATAAAGAGAGGGTTACGATAATTTTATTAGTATGAATTAACACAGTCGAAGCACAGTCAAATCGAGTTATAATATGCTACGCCAAACATTTATTAAGTCATTAAACCACATTTGGGACGAACATACCGTATCCACATCACTCGCGATCGTCGTTCACGGCCGAAAGTACCAAATACGCATCACTGGAGAAAGAGCTCAGAGGTCGAATGATTCGTATTCGCATTCTCTGGTGGAACTTTTTCTAAATATCTCTAGGTTGCATCTTGTGTCCATAACTTTTGAGCTGAATAGCAGTTTTAAGATCTTGACCTTCAGTTTGATCACAATCTGTCTTAATTCAGTATTTAGCTCACCAGTTGTTGTAGGGAAGGAAGGAAAACGTAACTTAAACAAATTGAATTCGGGTTTTTAAACTTCCATGTGATGTACATTCACGTTTTTGGTTTTCACCGCATGTTTTTTTATTAGTTATTGATATGTACTTTTTCTTTCTTTCTTTTTAGAGCTGTAATGTCAGTACTGTTGGAATTTGCGTTGCTTTTGAATGTATTTCGTTTACTTCCCTTTTCATTTCGGAAGGCCTTGACTCCTGTTTATAATTGCGAGGAAGTGTTGTTTATCAGAAAAATATATTCATATGTTAGACGATCCAATTAATGATGAGAGTGGGATTAATTTTCTAAAAGGTTTGAAAAGAATATTTCTAGTGATACTGATGGGAATATTTTATCAAAGGCTGGCTTACAAAACTTTGCGTTTCTCCGCGCTTCGAGAATTACCCTACTCGGTCTTCACATTAAGCTTCGATACTTCATACAAAGTCTTTATTATTTATTTTTGATTAATTTTAAATGATATTGATATTTTTGTCACTACGACTTCACAATAATTTCAACAGTGCTTCTGAAAATTATTTCTCAAAGTAAGAACTTCTTTATGTACATTTTTCTATGATTTAAAGAAAAATGATTATTAAAAATGGTAATTTTAACCCTTAAAACTCGGCTGATTCTAAGTCAAAAAATCCTTTCCACTAGGAGCTTTTAGGATTGAAGAAAAATTTTCTTTCCCCCACTGGGAAGTTCGAGTTCACAACATGTGGTATGGTTAGTTTTCTAGTTACAAAGGGGAGATAATAAGGTTGCTGATTTTTAGTCAGTAATCATTGACGAGTAAGAAAGATCCTAATATTTGGCGCTATATCATATCTTAATAATTTTTTCTGAATTCCTGGTTCTCATTTTTAATTGAGTGACTTACAAACTTTCATATGTATATTTATCATAACTTAGAGTAGTGTAATGCGTAAATTAACATTTTTAAACAAAACAAATAACAAAAAAAGCGATAGCTATACCATATTACTAAAGATATTTTCTAAAAGCAAGTACGTTAAAACAATATTAAATTAATAGCTTCTGTAATCTCATGACAATACACTTTGAGAATGCGACAGTTCAATCATAAACTCGTAATAATTTATTCGGTGCTTGCTTTATATATATATATATATATATATATAGACGTTCTAATTTGAAATCACACTAGTGTGATCATGGGCCCGGTGGCACGAAAATACCCATTACATATACAATACCATGGGCCGTGAAGAGAGAATTGCGCGATCACGTATATGTGATCACTGTCCTGAATGGGTTATAGGAATAATTGCAATTAAAATGAATCATTTCTTAATTATTAAAACCTTCATTCCCTTCCATTTTTTCTTACATATTTCCCATACATAATAATTCGGTGGAATATAGAAAATAATTTGTTATGCACATCGTTGTGGATATAAATATAAATTTTGTAGTATTTCTTATTTAAGGATAAAGAAGAGATTATATAAATGAATTTATATAAGCTATTGTTATACACACTTTTAGATATGGGCTATAAATAGTTAAGAATGGTCTTAGCACTATATATATATATATATATATATATATATATATATACGAGGGGTAGCTATTAAATAAAGAGTGGGACGCTGCTGCAGAACCAGTGCGCATGAACCAAACGCTAGTGACTGTCAGTTGTTCAGCGTGAAACCTACTCTTTCGAATGCAGCACCTCTCGTTTCTATACATAAATCACCATATACGTAGCCTTCGTTTGCAGTTGATTCCTTTTTTTTTTACGTAGGTTTTTTGTTCGTTTTTTTCCTCTACTAACACTCATAATTTATTGAAAGAAGTGTATGAATGTGTTTTTCGCGAGCACTTGCTTTTGAGTAGTGCAAGTGTTTTCATGATGGCCGCGAAGACGTTGAAGAGGTTTCACGTCTGGATAATTTCACGTCAAACACAGATGACAATATCGAAAAAAAAGCTAATCTGGATCAATTTGACCTGTGGTTGCGATTGCTGAGAATGTAGAAATTGACAAAGAATCCATATGGCAAATTTCTCCACCAAGACAATGCCCCAGGTCATTCCACACTCTCTTTCAAGAGGTTTCAAGCGAAATACAGCATTCCAATGTTAGATCATCCACTTTCTTCACCATATCTTGAGCCATATGACTTCTGTCTTTTTCCTAAGTTAAATTCTCCTTTAAAAGGAATGGATTACAGATTAAGAGAAAGCGGTACTCGTCTTGAAAGAACTAATAGAAGAAGACTTTCAGCACTGTTTCGGACAATATAATATTTGCATGGTATGTTGTAGGGAAAGAGGATGAGTGTATGTTGAAGGTAATAATAACTAAATATTTGTGGCATCAAAAGAAAATGTTTAACAGTTTTGTTTCGTTATTTAATAGTCACACCTTTACTACTACTACTACTACCCCTTCCTTCAATGATTTCTAATTTTCAGCAAAGATTTCTTATTCACCACGGTAAGAAAATGCTCGCTCTCACTTATTTATAGCAAAGGGGACTAGCATTATCATTATTCATAAACGGAAACTCGCTAATGAAACAATGTGGTAAAAATGTCTTTAGGGCGATCGAAGGGAAATAGCCAGATAAATAGTAAAATAGAAATTGTGAGAACTATTGATAATGACTACTGTTATATTAACTATTTCAGTTTGGTAATTGAAATTTAATGTAGGATTGTTCATCAATATATATTTTTTGCATCGTATGTAAAATTTCTTTCCCTTTTTTTTTATAAAACGTATTTTAGATTATTTTGAAAAGCTCTTCTGGGAAAGCTTTTCTTTTTTGTTCATATTCTTTTTTCAATTCTTATATTTGATAGTTAAACATTGTCAGTACACAAAATCTACAAGAGTTTGATAGATCTCTTAAAAATAATTTCTACGTAAACAGGATTTTCAACAATAACTAGCAATTAGTCTCTAATAATTAGTTTCTAGCCACACCTCTGATATATATATATATATAAATATACAAACTTATAAATCAGAAGTGCAGAAAAAACAAAATATTGAGGTATATGAAGTATTTTAAGAAACAAACCTTTTAAGGAAGTACAAAAAAAGGAGAAAAATATTTAATGTTACAACAAACATGTTACATGTTAGACAGTTAAGCTTTGTTATTCTACAATTATAAGCCTAACTATACTCATCAGCAAAATGTATTATTAAAAATTAAAGGTTGAAAAAAATATACATACACACAGAAATACATTTTTGGAAAAGAGAACTAAAAAATACAGCTGTGCACATGACAGTATTTTTTAGTTTGCAAAAGGTTTTGAAATTTATTTTAACTAATAATTTGTAGATTACCAATAAAATCAATGTCCATATCGAAAATTGATAAGAAATTAACTAGAAAATGAATTCTTAAAATATTAATTCTAAAATTCATAAATTAAATAAACTACTAAATAATAGGATAATCTTAAAACAATAAAGAGAAATATCACAATAGAAAAAATGACAACGAAACATTTTCAAATTGGGAAAAAATAAATGACAGAATATAACAAAAAATTGTATTGGAATTCAGACTTTTATATAGGACTATCTAGAATTAAGGGCTGAATGATTCCACATCAGTATATGTTATATAAATAGTTTATAAACAATATAAATAAGTTTAACAATAAAATGAAAAAAAGAAAAAGAAAAAGGAAATACACCAATAATTCTGTTGGTGTATTTTAGAGATATACCATATAAAAAGAAATTTGTATTGATGTATAATAGTAATATACCATATAAAAATAAAACTTTATTATTATTTAAAATAACCATACAAACTTAATTGATTCCATGAACAAATAAATCTTACATAGCATAAATCAGCATGCCTACTGAAATGTAAATGCATAATTCTTACGCATATTAAAAAAATGTATCAGTTCAGAAACACACACTATAATCTCAATTTAAAACTTAATGAAAAACTTAAGACAAGAATGATTAAATACTTAAGTAATTAAGAATTAGAAACTGCACACACACACACTTACACACACACACACATATATATATATATATATATATATATATATATTTCTGATGCAAATTCACAGACAATATTTAATCTATTTTATAAATATTACAATTTAAATTACTCTTAATAAAATTTAGACATTCAACAAGCAAACATTAAGACATTCAACAGGCAAGCATATTTCATGACATTTATTTAAATATGTATAAATATAAAATAAACGTATCGACAAATCTTAAGATACGTAAACAGTATTTATAAATAATGTCCTTATGATGGATAGGTTCTGGCACCTTCTTTCTAATAAGGTATTTAATTATTAAGAACCTGATATTCTGCCAGGGAAAATATTTTAGGAAATTCATCTTTTCGTTTTTTTTACAAATATATCTAATTAATAAATTTTGTGTCACACAATATGTAATTGTAAATAATATTCCTCTTCTTGTTTTTATTCCATTAAGATACCTTGTGAGTCATAAAAGGAAATTTAAATGCATGTATTCCTTTCATCATAAATGCTAAATATAAATTTATTTATCTTTATATATATATATATATATATATATATATATATATATATATATATATATATTGAGATTTAAAATTATTATGTTCAATACAATGACATTCATATCAATGCAAACATATATTGGCAAGGCTATTACTAGTTTTCTTACCTGATGGTATTCCTTCATTTGTTTATATTTTTTTTTACCATTTTAAATATATTATAGTTATACTTTTAAAACTAAATTAACTATAATCTAATTGTTTCATTAAAATAGCTCTTTTTCAATATTTAATTTCTAAAATTATTGTGAAGAATGTAGTCATGAGGTTGGCTCATTGAATTCTATTAATTTTATAGAATGAGAAATATTTCTTCTTGTCTAAGGATATTTCATAATTCCACATACTAAGCATAGAAGCAGTCTTTGAATAATGGAAGTTGAAGTAGCGAAACATATCACAAGTCATCAAAGTGAAAGGAGATTGGCAAAACAGCAGCTAACGACCAACGAAAGATTTTGTTCCAGACAAAATCTGGGAAGTCCAGAATTTTTTTTTTAAAATTAGCATTTAAAATGGGCTATCGAAACTAGCCTTACATGTACGATTCTGCTAAATGAAGATTTTACATCTAGAGTTAAAGCTATTTTTTGTCTTTGTGTGAAAGTTGATTGATAGGATTGGTTGGGTTCTAAAAAGAGAAAGTATATAAAGAAAGTTAAAAAGAAGAAAAGAAGATGATAATGTGGTTTTCTCCTCAAAACTGGAACTATTAGATGCACTTTATCAGCGGCTTCGCTCTACAAAGTCATTAAAAGATTACCTTTCAATTCGTGTATACCTTAACTTATTACAAAAACAAGAGTTAGGTTGAAAATTATTTCCATAAACATAAAAATGATTTGACAAATGAAGGAGTATAGTAAAGCAGAATAATAGTCAGCTTCAGAAATATATTGTAAATGTTAGCATGCTTTGTGGTATAGAGGTAACTAAAAGAATGCAATATTGTTTCGAGTAAAAATATAGCAATAAAAATAATTGTGCATGTTTAAAATATTTAACATTTCTTGTTTCTATGTATGACAATGATTTTTAATAAACATAATGTAAGCAATGACACTTATATATTGTTACAATATAGAACTGACATTATTTGTAAACATAAAATATATTGAAACTTATATACGGAAGATCATAAAAAAAATTCACAAAAATATACTAACTTATTTAAGCTCTAGCGATATTTTTGATTCTCTTAATTAAAGTAGGTAATCAAAGAGTTGTGATTATCATATAATTATGCAATAATAATGAATAACGATATATAATAGCGTGGGCCTGATGTGAAAAAAGCATCAATAGCACAAAATAAAATGAAGTAACTAAAAAGGAGAGCAAACTTCTCAAAGAGCATCGGAAAAAATTGTAACAAATTTTTTCAAGAATTTTTTTCAGAATACATATTACATTTTAATAAAATATACATTGTTTTCACAAAGTCTGATTTTAATTAATTTTAAGTAAAATATGAATTAATATTTTTATTTCAATCATAATAACATACATATTTAATTCTGAATTTAAGACAAAAGTAATCATGAAATATATCGCATTTAATTAAATTTGAGGAAGGTCAATATAACCTCGCTAAAGTGAAGTTTCACTTATAAAACCTTATAATGGAAAGTTATTTTTATTATTTTTATTTCATTATTTTCTTCTCTTACTGAACAAAAAAACTTATTCCTTAAAAATGTTTTTGGTATAGTTTCAAAAGAAATATTTAAATTAAAAATATAGAAGTTTTATTAAAATTACAGTGATTCTCCAGTCGAATTTGAAAGATGCTTAAGGGCATGATTTGTATTAAGAGGATATTAAATGAATTTCTTCATGAATAAATCTTTTCATTTAGCTCTTAACATCCGAAAAATCGAAATCTTTGAGTGTGAAATTTGAGCTTTGAAGGCGTTATTCAGAACAAAATTAAAACAAATTAAGATCAACGCATCCGATTTATTGAAGTGAATTATTATTAGAATGAAAGGAAGGTATAAAATAACCGAATTAAAGTTATTAAAGTATTTAACAGATTGAATTTAAATGATTATTGCTTATTCAGGTTTGGCTGGTTAAATTGAATTAGCTATTTTATGAAATGATGTATTATACTAAATAGAATAGATAATAATGTATTTCAATAAAATATAGAAGCTCTTCCGAAAATTCCTAGCAGTAAATATATTTAGATTTAGAATAAATGAAATCTAAATTATTAGATAGTAAAATTCATATTTAAATTTTAAAGAGAAAATTCTAACCAATAAAAATGTGTAGCAAAAATATAGAAAAAGTTCAATTATGGAATATTAACTCTTAGACTATTTGACTATTGTGTACCAGACATTATCAAAAAGGAATAAAGATTATCTTCTGAGTGTCTTAACACTAGAATTGCGGTATTTCTAGTATATACACTCACATAGAACTATACTGTGGTGGGTCATAGCTGACCCATGGACTTCAGTCATGTTATTTTTAATTTTTATGACAATACAGAAGGAAAATAAAGTGTTTCTTGATTAACAAAAGGAATTTTAAGTACTTATTTATAAAATTTAGCTTCCAATATATAATATAATATGAAATTCATTTAGAAGTGAATTATCTTTAAAAACATTTTAAATTCTAATTGCAGAATACAAACAATAAAATTTGGGCAGGATGTATAAAAGAAAATATTGAAATACCTTTTAAATAACACATGTTTTAATAATTTAAAATTTATAATGTTCTTACATATTAATAAGACATTAAATCACAATAAGAACTAAATATCCATTAAATTTTACTTACATTAAACAAATTTTTCTCGAAACATTTCTTACAGAATGCTATAGTCTATATTTCTCCACATATAAACTTTGAACCTTTTTCACACATAATATTAGTGTTATTGTCTTAGCATTGCTTTATCTGGGAAGTTTTTGCTTATTTGAAACTTCTTGGGAAATACGCGGATGGATAACTTTTGCTTATTATTCAATATATTTTTCTCTTATCTCCTCTGCTAATTTTAGAATATACTCTTTTCTGTTCAGATTAGAATCTGTAGTTTCTTAAGCAACTATTCATGCATTAACCACCGCAGATCTAAAATATTGAAAAAAAAAACATGCAGAGTCCAAGACCTTGATACAAATTTCTCAGAATTTCATGGAATTGTAGAAATTTATTATTTCAGGTGTTTCCTTATCAGTTTGACTAATTTCTGATGTACAATAATGTGATGTGCTAAGAAGTACATTTTTGTGCTTTTTACATTGATAAGAAACGATACTTTTGCTGTTATCTGTCATGAGGGTAGTTGAATATAATTCTTTATTTTTGTTTTCATCAAGGATTTTGGAACTTCTCATTTTGCTCTATTGATTGTTCAAACCACTCTTTTAGTCTTTCTACTAGTTTTAGAGATTTAAGAAAAATGTCACTTGTTATATTTCGTCCTCTTTTGAGATGAGGTTGTACTAACATAAGTGCTGCATTTTCACTAACACTCAGATCATTTGAATTTAAATCGTGTCCTAAATATGGAAATGCGTTGTTCATGTATTTGGAGCTCACATCTACAGCCAACCAAAATTTGATGCTAAATTTGTCAGATTTGTTTAGCATATATTGCAAAAGTCTTTGATGGAAAGAGCTACTGTACTTCCCATATAGTTCCACCTTTCACTTTTTCCAAATCACTATGAAGGGTTGATAATTCTTTTCTTCTTTCTTTTCAATTCGCTTTTACAATACTTTGTAGTTTTATGAATTCCTGAATTATATTTACTTGAATTACTTCAATTCAGCTCACTGTCATTTGCACTGGATTCAGAAGATGAAATTTTTTTCGTTTCCTCATTATTATTTTAGTTGCATATAACAAAACTTTCATTATCATCATCATATGTACTTAAGGCTCCCGTCTACCCACCATTTTGATTTTGCGGACGTAATGTTAATCCTATGGAATTACGACTTTAATTCTCACATCTTTACTATCCTACCTATATGAATATAATAAAGTGCATCTGAAAGAGCAAAAAATAGCGAATGCTTCTGTGGAATTACTTTTTTCCCCTTATTTTTAAAAATATTTAAAAATATTTTTTAAAGACCAGAAAACAAATAAACGAACCATTAAAATAGGGATAAAAATATTTTTAAAAACCAGAAGAAAAAAGTAATTCCACAGAAGCATTCATTATTTTTTGCTCTTTCAGATGCATTTTATTGCATTCAAATAGGTCGAATAGTAAAGATGTGAGAATTAAAGTCGTAATTCCATAGGATTAACATTACGTCCATGAAATTAAAATGGCGGGTAGACGGTAGCCTTAAGTCAAAAGAATCGTTTTTTGAAAGTTCATTTAGGAATTTCAAAGCTTCTTCTTTCAAAAGACCATTTTTCTGGGTGCGATCACTAAACGAGCGCAAAACTGGATTGCCACTTTGTTTACCTTCTGTACAGTTTACAGCAAGGAAAACGCTCTTTTTACTTAGTTTCTAGCCTATAACAGAGATAAGAGCATTCTACAGCATTCCAAAACGTAGGTACAATAGATTCTAATCGCAAAAGCTCACGGATCTGCCTGACAGGTAAATGCAAAATGTGTGGACACATCCTTTTGTCATTCTCACCCTTTTGCAAAAAGCAGGTGCAATACATTTCTTTATACAATTCCATTGTAACTGAAAAATGTAGAGTTAAAATCCTGGTTAAAGTAAAGGAAAAGGGAATTATCTTGCATGAGTCAGCTATGACTCACATGGTAGTTCAAGGTATACAGACATGTAAAAAAAATGTATTCCTTAGAATTCAACCAAATTCGTCTTAAGATATTAAACTGACTATTTAGGAAAAGTCAAAAAATTAGAAAGCTTAATTTTGAAATAGAAGTATGAAACTAGGAAGAACTCACGTCTTGGGTCACAGATGACCCACCTTGGTAATTCATGTGTTAAATTATCCTTTAAAAATTAAAATTCATGAAAAAATTCTAAGTAAGAAATTAAATTAAATATTGAATTATGATGACCTTTTAAGAAACAGTATCAAGGGCAAAAATAGAAAAATTAAAATCCATGCCAATTTCTGGGCAAGGAAATATTCTGCATGCTTCTATCAACAAATAATTCTCCTTAAAACAACTGGAAACATCCAAAAATTTATTTGCCGTTCATGGAAAGTATTCGCTTTCCTTGAAGTCTACATTTTTTTTACACAAATCTCGTACGACTCTTAACTGAGAGTAGATATCATCACATTACTATTATGTTTATTTTGAAACAACAGCCATAAATACAAGTAGACATCCTTTAGAAAACCTTTGATACCGTTGTAAGTGAAGAATGAAGAGCTACAGGGATAAAAAAAATAATCATTTTTAATTTCAGAATTCAATATTTGATTGTGCCTTCGTTAGCCTTAATTAAGACATTAGTTCTTGGTGGAATTTTTCTCATTATCTTACAATATTAGTCTTCGGTTACACGGAGAAAAAAGAAATACTCAAAAATGAATACCTAAACGTACTCATTTTGAAATGAGAATGTTTGTATCAGATTTGAGCATATACCTTTATCGAATGTGAACATTACAAGTATTCAAAACCCAAAAAGAATGGGAAATCAGCATTCTCAAAAAAGTATTACAGATATAAGCACTATAAAAGTTCCTTTTATATACTGACTACGTATTTTACAAAGCGGGGTTCGAAAACAAATATGGTTTGCTTTAATGTTTCGAACTATATTTCGTACTTATCACGCTACACGCGGTAGAATACATGAATATTAAAATGAGTATGTACGCATACTCATTTTCGCGTCTGTGTTTGTTTACATTTTTTTCCCAGACTCTCACTCGCAACAACAGAAAGATTCTTTTATTTAAGATATAAAAATGTTGTTGAATTGTTATTGATCATGATTTTCTGATTTGTGATTTGAAAAGGATTTTCTGTGAGTAGTTATTTGTGCTTTGCAGGTGTTTTTTTTTGTCTGTATTCATATTACATCGTAATAGTAGCTTAGTGACTTCTTACTTTAATTTGCATTAAAATTATTTTCATGCATGTAAATATTTGTGTATGAAGCTTATATTTTATAGAATAACAGTACAGTATTCAAAAAGCAGTATTGTTAAAATTTTGAGCCATTTTGCTACATTTTTTTTATCGATGACTATACAGCGATGATGCTCGACAAGAATTCCATTTTTTTTTCACTTCATAAGTGTGTAAGGAAACTGTCTTTTTTTAATTGACAGAGAAATTATTGTACATTTTTATCTTGTTTTAAGATATATTTGTATTTAAGATTTTACTATTTTCGAAGAATTGTACATCCGTATTTTGTTCCAATAATACTGTGTGGTAATCAAAAAGTTAGAAATGATACATTCAGAATAAAATGTTGACAAAAATAGTTTTTATTCCTGATTAATTTTATTATGAATTGAAGTAAATTTCAGATGCTTTATGACAAGAGTAAGATATTTCAGAATATATATTTTTTAAAGAATATGGTTTTAATTTAAATTCAAATTCAATGCATATTTTGGAATCAAATTTTCACAATCTCATCAGGCATCCTTCCTGTTATGTCTCACTGTTCATCATATTATAAGTGATTGTCTTGTGTTTCATCACTATTGTCTCACATTTTTTAAGTAATCCAATTTAAACTCCAATGACTTGGGGTTAGAAACTACTACTTGTTTGTGTTCTAATTCAAAATTTGATTTTTATATAATTAAGGATTATACACAGACATTTCATATCTTGGTTTCTTTTTATAACGTGGCCCAAAATTATTGCAAAATTTTGAATAAATATTTGGTGCAGTATATTCAGATTTTATTCTATTCATGAACTCCAACCTTTATGCACACTGAATAAATAAAACAATTTCTTTTGGATTCGATACATGACACAAATACTATAGATATGTATAACTAATTCATTATAAATTGTAAAAGCACTTACAAATTTTCACCATAGTACAGGGCCAATCATTTTATCTAGCCCTTTTATATGTTGATACTTGTATTTTTATTTACACAATTTAACCACTTTATTCATGCATTTCTTTAAGTTAATATGCTTGTGCCGTAATTCATCTCGGTTCTGGTGTTGGTCTTATTATATTTAAAAAAATCTTATTATATTGATATTTTTTTATAATCATAAGGAGACAAGCTCTGTCCGAGTAAATTTTAATCCATTAACACTAATTAAAAATAACACGTGTTTAGAAAAAAAAAAAAAAACTTGTATAACATATATTCCTTGTATAACAAATGTTTTGGGATCTAAGTGTGTCAAAGTTCATAATTCAAAGCAGCAAGAACTGCTTTATAGAATGGATGGTTTCACAGACCAAGCAGAAATTCTTACATGTAATAGTTTATACTATAATGGTTAAGTATATTCCAAAAATATAGCTGTATTATATGGTTGTGTAGATGACTTGCTTCTCTTTCGAAAAATTAAAGAACTGTCTACATAATAACAATGCAAAAATAGTATATTTATTTGAAATAGTGTTGTTTGAAAAGCATTTTCACTCATAGTTAGTAACGTGACAAAATGTTGTTGTTTTGAAAGAAATAAAAAATCTTTTTACCTTTACATATTAGAACTTCCTAATAATTTTAAATACCTCATTGTATGCTATATTAAAACGTAACTTATTTTTTCAAATGGAGTTGGACTATAGTATAAATTAGATAGCAGTGTTTATAAGTGGTTTTTGAAATGACATGCCTTCATCTGTAGAAGTTAAAACATTTTACTCTTTTTTTTTTTCAATATTCTTGTTTGAAAATTTTGAATGTTTCGTTTTTAAATGCCTGATATCTATGTGTATAATATTCAGAATAAATTTTTCAAAAATATGATACAGTTTTATTTTTTCTGTTCACAGATAATCTTTAATTTTAGGTATTAGCTTAGCTATGATGTTAATTCAAAAGTAAATAAATATTAGATGGGGGGGGGGAAATGCTGTACACATGTAAACAATATACAAGAAAAAAATGTTAAGTTTTTTATAATGGAAAATCTAATATTCATCATAATGTTTCAAGATATTTCTAATAACTTATTATTAAGTGACTAAACTTTAAATAAAACTCCATTTTCTGCACATATAGGAAACAAACTATATATTGCTTCTAAAAACATAAATATAATTCTTAATGAACTGAATTGCTTCTGTAACTAATAGCTCAGATTCCTTACACATTTGTTTTGAAAAGAATTTAACTCTTGAATCGAATCGATTTTCGTTAATTAAAGATTTATTAAACCACTCGAATTTATTTATATTTGAGGTATAAGCTCAAATTACAGTTTATGATCACATAACAGTTGCATTTTTGTTTCTAAAAGTAACAGTTTTGTTACAGTAAATGAATGAATTTTGGGTAAAATCGAACTTTGATGGATCCAATTGGCGATTTTTTTAAAATCGCGCCAAGATGGCGCCCAAGCGGGTGTTTCAAACTCGGAGCTTCCGAAAGAGAGAAATTGTCTCTTGCGCCATAAAACCACACAGTCACTCACTCACCGAAAGAGAGAAAAAAAGATGGCGTCGTGTCTGGAAGGCAAATTAAGTACCAGAATGACACCAAGGCGGGTATTTCAAATGAGAAGCGAGAAAAGATGGCGTCGAAACCCCTTTTATAGATTTTTTAGGGTTACCATAAACAAACCTGCTTGGTAACCACATTGGCGATTTATCGCCAAAAGAAAGTTAAAGTTTGCCAGGCCCCTCCAACTTCGATTCAAACGAATTTTGAATCGGAAGTTTTGTAACAAAAACTTCATAAAGTGTAAAATAATATATAAGATGAAGAAATGATACTTCCAAATAAAGGAGCGCTTATTTATTTCCCTGAAAATTTTAATTGATATATATTTTTCTGTTTAAAATTCATTTTCGATACAACAACACACAGTATCGGAAAATAAATTCAAAACATACTCACTGGATTGTTTGATTCTAATATTTGATGCAGTAACAGATTCACAAATAAATACATGACACTCATTTTTCTATTCCACACTCATAATTGATACAAGATTATATTCAAAAATGAGTATGTGAAGTTTCCATTTTGAGTACGTACAAAAATGAGTATGTGCGAATCTCATATATGAGTACGTTGGGATCGGAACTATTTTGAGTATGTGACGTATTCAAAAATGAGTACGTGAAGTTGCCATTCTGAGTATGTGCTTGTTACTAAAAATGAGTATGTGCTTGTTACTAAAA
>BMAW01066919.1:0-13131 GCA_019974015.1 Nephila pilipes | reverse complement strand
ACACACACACACACACACACACACACACACACACACACACACACACATATATATATATATATATATAGAGTATATATATATATATATTATACAAATACACATATATATATATACAATATATATATATATATATACAAATATATGTTATAAGATTTACCCAGGTTATGATTATCAAATTATCAGTGATTGAAATGAAATAAAATAAATGCTTTATATTCAACAACTATTATGAAATTAAAAGGTACTACAATGTTGGTAACTGAATCTTAATTAAGTTTATTGGATAAGACAGGAAGTTAAAGTTAATGATTATCGAATATGAATAGAAGGATTTAAATAATTACTACTTACATAATTTGCAAACTGAAAGTAGATAATAATTTAATTTGCATAATGGGAAGTATTAGCTAACAATGGGAATTTAATTGGAAAAAAAATAATTTTTAATAAATTGGTAAATCTTGAAGAAAAATCCTGTATTATTTGATTGAGATTCAGCTAATTAAAATTAAATAAATTAATCTATAAAGGTAGACATAAAGATGTTTTGAAAAATACCTTATATTAATTGAAAGAATAGGTTTTCAAGAAGGATTTGAATAACTTTGAAAAGTAGTGTTTATTAATTATATTTTTTTAATGATTCAATTATGCATAATTTTAAAATCCTTTAATGAATGAAAAATTATCATGCTTTCTTATTAGTTTATTATTAGGTAGAACGCTGAAATAGAAAGTAAATTTTCTTTTGGCACAACATTTGTTGGAATAGATAAAAGATAAACATATAAATACCTCAAAAGGTTTCTTAAAAATATTTTAAATCGACAGCAAACAAGCATGGTAAGTAAAATGTTTAACTTATAAAGTAACATTACTTATCTGAGTATTATGAGATTAAAGTGCAATATATATAAGTGAGTATAAGATGTAGTAAAAACTTTAACAATATAAAATATAAAAAATTAATCAGGATATTTAAAATACTAAATTCTTTTTATTTTATCTTCATGAAATCTGGTATGGAAGCTATTTAATATGTGCTTGCTTATATTATGCCTAAATATTTTTGAAAAATATATTCATAACTTTTTGAGTTAGATTCTTTGATCTCATTTATATGTAATAAATGAATTCCATGTGATTTAGAATTTGCAATAATAATTTCATAAAAATTGACCTATATTGAAACATAAAATAAATTAATGGATTTTAAAATTCAATCATTAACAGAGAAGACAGAAATGTCCATCTCAATAAAATTCCTTCCTTAAATGAAATATTTCAATATTTATAGGCGTGAAATTTCGAACAAGTTATTAAATAAATGAAAAATGTTTATGTAATAGAAAATAAAAATTTTGAATAATTATCATTTTTATATTTTGAATTTTAAAATTTTAGAGAGTTATTTGAATACAAAATAATATTTTGAGAAAAATAAAGGCATTAATATTAATTGTCCATTAAACAGTAAAAGATTGAAAAAGTTATCAAATGATTTGAATAAATTTAAATTTATTATATTCTAGCTGAAGATATACAATGAATTTTGGTCTTTTTTAAAGTATCTTTTACATAAATTTTGCTTTTTTTGTGTGTCTAAATCTTTCATTTAACAGTAACGTATTATGTTAAAATGATCACGATTGACAAATATTTAATTTATACAAATAAAATGGTATTTGTTGAATATAGTTGTTATACTTATCCATGCATATGTGTAAATTCGTGACTTCACAAACATATTCCATGCATAAATTTCTCTAGTTCTACTGAGCATTAAGTCCATGATTTTGAATCCAACTCAAATATCATTATACATCTTCATATGCAACTTGCAGCACTGTTGGCCGTCTATCGTGTCACAGCATGTCCGAATCTTGAATTCAATCCTTTCTCTCTAATGTGTAGTATCAGAGTAAGTATGTTCATTAACTTGCATAATTATGGTGGATACGAGTTAGATAAGAAGGTGGTTTGTTAAGGAGGAAGGATTACGAAATTCGTGCTCTGAAATCTCCCATTACTCATCACACATTCTAAATGAACTTCATTTCTATGGAAACATTCCCTCGTATCTTGCATTAGTTTCCAGTATATTTTACAATTCCTCAATATTCCATTGAGAGAATGTAAGATTCAAAAGAATTTTAAAAGAAAAAATTAATAAGTTAGTTCTTTCTTTAATATTAATAAGCAATTACCGAATAATAAAGAAACATATTTTCAGCACAATATTATAAGCGTTAGTGTTTTCGAAAAAATAAATTCCTTAAATGTGCCAGTGTTTCAGTAGTTACTATTTTGTAATATGTGCAAAACTTATTTGTCGTTGGAAATATTTACATAATTGTGAAACACAATTTCGATATAGATATAATAGTCTCAATTCATAAACACTTCCATAGCAGATGCAATCACCTATTTTTTTTTTTTTTTCAAGTCAAAGTTGGCATTAGTCTCGGATTTGTCGTAATGGTAAATTTCATTTATAATTTCACTCTCAATAACTTTATTACAACGTGCTAGTAATAAGGTTCTCCCAAGATTCGTTTATGTGAATTCACATTACATACCCGTAAGAACATCTTTTTTCATTTCTGAATATGTATGTAATGTGGTACATTTAGATAAAATTCATTATTTTTATTACATATGTGTGATAGTACTGTAAACAAATATGTTTTTACTAGAAAATTTTTGCTTAGAATATAATGAATAGGAATATACTCGTAGAATAGTATTGAATGAGGAAATAAAAAAAACGGTGAAAAACGAGTTTTTTAAACATGGGTTTTCTTTCAAACTTCACGCTTTACGTAAAACAATTTTTTTATATCTTAAATTTTAAGTAGCATGTCAACAACATTCATTTTTGTGTTATAATTGATCAATGTTACAAACAGAAGTTGATGCTTTCCTTCAAAGCTTCTCTTATGAAGGAAAATTTGGATTTACAGAGATGTCACTAGTCAACAAAATGAGTATAAGCAATGACCTCTTCACCTTATTGACGGATTTGGTGACCATTTGGCGACTTGTCTAGAAACTTGGCGTAAAATTTAATTCTCAAAATAAACCTAACTTACTTTTGTTAATTATGTACTTTTAAAAAATTTACAGAAAGAAGATTTTCTGAAATACTATAATGAGTCATTTAGACCGATGAAATAATGAAAAATACAAGAATGACGACAATTTTGACTTATATCGAAGCACATGATTTCATTGGTTGCTTAATATGATATTGTTAAAAATTACATATTTTTTAAAGAAATGCCAACTAAAAATATAAGCTGACTACAATGAGTCACATTAAAACTGGAGAAAAAATCAAATCAAACTAATATCAGTTTTGACTTAACTGGAAGCATGGGACTACATCTGTCATATGATAGTAGTGTCAAATGAATTAAGACCATTGTGAATAAATTGATAAATATGTGGTAACGCGCATAAGCTTTCTCAGCTTTCAACCTCTGTATCTTTAGTGTTAAAAGACTTTTCCCTGTCTTCCAATTCCCAGAACTCTTTAATTACATTGAGATTTAAAAGTTAAAATAAAAATTAAAAAAGAAATTTACATGGAAAAATTTGAAATTACGAATATTTATGAGGGGAAAAATACGTTTTAATAAAGTTAAGGAGTTACTTATGCGCCATTGGCGGCATAGAGCGTTAGAGTAGCTTTAACTTATTCTACCAATTAATGGTGTTGCGCGTATCATAACATTTAATGGAGATTGAAATGGGAAAAAAATTAGGTTAGAAGTGTCCGCATGAGAGCTCACTATCTTACTGTAGTGAGTTTCTTTTTATTGGAGGAAATTTCTTGGAGAGGTACAATGTACACTGTACCTCTACAAGAAATTTAAAAGTTTTTTACTTTAAGTGGAGAAATGAAAAAAATATTTTGAATTTTTGAAATTTAAAAGAATTTTTCGTGGTTTTTTTTTATTGTTTAGGTTAGGTTTATATTTTGAAATATTATAAAAAGAGAGAGATTGATTATTGATGATCGTGAAATTTTCAAATATTTTAGTTGCAATTTTTTGCGTCATAGAAGTTTTTTTTTTTCTTATTACATTACAGAGATCAACATTGTTCATGAACCTCCGAGGGCTTAGGATTTGCCCAATAATATGGTTTTGGGATCTTTTAAGTATATTTATGCGGTATTACGTTCGAAATTCCCAGACAAAGAGAGCACAGTTTAAAATTTCTTTAAAAATCAGAATATAAATAAACATCTTATTTTCTCCAATAATTTTCGGGTTCCAAACAAATTGTGGGTAAAAGTGACACATACTTGCTCAGAATTTTTTTTTTTTGGTAAGTGAGCGGTGTGTCAAAAGGGAATAAGTTTCCCAATATTACAACAAAATATTTAGTATGTTGAGTACAGGGGATTTTTTCATTACTTGAAAAGATATCTGGATTGATTCATTTCCTATTATTGAAAAGAAGATAACTTCCATTTTATTAACATTTAGAGCAACTTTCATTTTTAACTTTTAGAACAGTCTTCTAGTCCTGCTTTGTGCATGTTTTATACAAGCGTGATTTTGTATGGCTCTATGTTCAGCTAGAATTGCTATACCGTCAGCTTACATGCGGATAGCAGTATAGTGTGATTTTAGGATATCATATATGCATATATTGAACAGAAATCGACCTAAAATTGGACCTACATTCGTAATCTTGGCATTTGAGCATGAGTTACTTACACTTACACAAAAGATTTATTTTATTTGTAAGATTTAATATGTTTATTCTGTTTGAAAATTAATGAAAATAATTATTGCGAGAAGATAATCATTAATTTAACTTTGCGTATTAATTATTTTACCGAGTTAAAGAACTTTAGTCTGCGAAAGAATTATTCGAAGTAGATATTAGTCACAAAAGAAAGATAACATGAATTAGTGCATCTCTTTTTATTCCACACTATAACGATTTTACGTCCAAGTATAATTTAACTTATGCTTGACCTCATTAATATCAAATGGTGGCGATCTTTGTTTGAATAAGAACTGTAACGTAAGATGATATCCGATTTGCTGCAGTCAAACCTTGATTGAAAGTCTACATCAATCTTGTTTTTATTAAAGTACTCAACTACATAGAATGACAAAATAAATATCGTTGAATCAAATATAATTTGCAAAGCTTTTACTAACATTTAGTAGTTAAATTTTTATGAGAGAATGTTTTGTAATTCCTTAAAATAAAACCTAAATACTCCTGTCAGTCTGCTTGTTTTTATACCAACCAAGTTTAATAAATAATTAGTCATTAAAATACGTTGTGTTTCAAATAGTTAATTTCAGTGAAAAACAGTTATGATAATTAAATTATTCTAATACTCTGCGTTAATGTTTTAAAAAATATAAAATTATTTTGATACTTTTTTGAAAAATAAATGTGTATCTCAAATTTTTATTATAATCATTTAAATAAAAGAGAAGGGCAAATGATATTTATAATTTTTCAAAAAAAAAAATATATTAATTAATAATAATTAATAGTTACTTAAATATTTGAATAAACTGATTAAAAAATATGGCTGTGATGATTCTTGAGTAATTATGAAGTGAAGTCATCACAGTTGTTCATAATTAACAATTATATACATTTTCTTTTTAGCTTTAAATTCAAGCATGCACCAATGAAAAAAATGCAGATTGGATTTCCTAAATCAATAGATAAAATTTGTGATACTAAAGGAACATTCTGCCCTCTATTCTGATTAAAATCAAAGCAGAACTTATTGCAAATCCTTTTTTCAAAATTCGGATACACTCTCCTATTTTCAATAAGTTTGTTTCGGTTTGGTTTTATTAACGTCACACTAGAAGCAACAAGAGAGCTATTGGAGACGGACCACGTAATTTTGAACCTCGGTGAAGTGACGAGGATGACATCTGAGCTGGCACTCCCTCTCTTAACTTCCACACAACACCGAAGGGAGAACTTTGGGTCTCGTCAGATTTAACGTGCATCAACCCCGGCTACACTGAGGGAATTCATTGGCACAATGTTCAGACTCCCGACTCGACGGAAACCGCCGGCCCCGAGTCTACGACGAAGACCACTAGACTATCACGGCCACACATTATCAATAAGAATTAACTTAAAGATTTATAACTATAACCTATACATCTTTTGTTTTTTTAATATATACATTTATAACTTAATATTATAATTATTTACTCTTTAGAAGATAGTCAAAATGAATTGAATCTTTCAGTGTACAGTGTAGAAAGTATATTGAAATTGGAGAATACACTTGGAATTTTAGAGGGAGTGTTCTGAACACAATTGTCAACCAAAACGCATTACTCCATACATAATACATTCCATAAAAAAATAAAAGCAAAAAAAAAAAAAAAAACCTTCTGAACAGGCAGACTGTCACAAACCTGAAAAGATACTCCTCAGCAATTAACACTCTTGACCTTGTCGAAAATCGTGATAATAGTTTTGGCAACAAATTGAAAGTTCTCGAAAATGCTCGACTATTCCTGATATCTCTTTTTGGAGATATGCTCCTGAATTTACTTTTGTTGCCCTGGCCATTCAGCTATAATTACGTGGAAAAATAAAGCAGTTTGCTTTTATTGTAAGCATTTTAAAAAGAAAGGGCTTAATGCTTTGGAGAATTGTGCATATTACGATCTTATCATTATTGAAAATGCTTTTACTGCTATTGCTAGTAATTTGTTAACATTTATTGCTGATTTGTCCAACCGATGCTTTCGATAACCTGTCCAACTGCTGTTTTTCTCGTTGTGCTAAAAATCTGTAATTGTTCTGCTACTTGTACTTTTCTGAATATTTGTAAATAAAATATTTACTCTATTATCTTTCTTTTTGGACTGTGTTCTCTATACACCCACAGAATGAACTATGGAATTAAATGCATGATTAAATAAAATCTTCAAACATGCTATTTGGACAAATATTCGTATCAGTCCAATGTTGAACGATTCATACGACATTCTCAATAGATAATAAAATAATCTTATTATATACGTTATATATTTATCTGATTTTATACTGAAACTGGTAATCTTCATTCAATGACTCGTATTATGCCTGAAACAATGAAAAGGCAAATTAGTTTCAGATTTCAGGCAAAAATATAATTACTTTAGAAGCGTTCATTCAATTTCAAAGAGAATGCATTCGACTTTCAAAAATCTCAGAGTATTAACTTATTTAATAATTAATCCTTCAATTGAATTTTGCTTCACTGGAAATTTCCGAAGAGTGATTTTTCTTTGAGTGAATGGTAAATACGCTCCCTTATGAATAAAAGTTTTATTTAAAATCATTGTCATCAGAGAGACAATAGATTTAATAAATAAGTAATACGAGTTGTTAAGTCTGGAATCGCTGAAAGTGAAAATAAGAAAATCGTATGTTCATAATACTTACTGAAACATGCTCTAATTAGATTTACATTAGGTGACAAATATTTGTCTTGTGAGATAGCCCTGTCTACATATAAAGCAGATTCCAATATTCCTTTAAGTCAGCAAAGAAGATGTTCTTTTTGTGAAGTTTGTTAATTGAAGCAGAAAAAGCATAGTTTACTAGCTTGTATCAATTATTGAAAAATTATGAAACATATAATAATTTCATAAAATGAACTATTTTGTTTCATTTGTGAATTCATGAAAAGAATAAGAATTAAGTTTAAAATTATGTCAAAGTATATAATAGAACTTCATGAGAACTCGTAATATAGTAACAAAATTTTATTGTGCATTTATTTGTATAAGAAGTATGGTAATTAATATTTTGAAGAAAAAGCATTTTACATTTATCTTAAATCTTAGTTTCTTATACAAAAATATTAAATTAATGTTACTTTATTATACAAAAAGTAAGGAGAAGTACCCAATGAAGTAAATTTTTGCTTTGTATGAAATTCCAGTTCTGTACCAAAACTTTCCTTTCTTTATTTCTGTGCTTATTGTAGTTGTATTCATTTTGAAATAACCTACTGTTAAAAAGAATCTTACATTTTCGATTTTTATGATTTAATCGTGTTTTTTTCTATTAATAAAGTCTTAAAGAGGATATTGTCAACAAATTAGAATGTTGCTTAAATTAATAAGCTCTCAAAAAACCCTTTCGTTATCTGAAGGGAGAAAAAAGAAGTGCTTCTCTGGGCTCGCGTATTCTTACAATGGAGTGTCCGGCTGTGCCCAGACGATTTTACATATTAAGCCTAATTCGTGAAAAAAATTCCTCTAAAATCGGCTATTCATTAAAATATTTTGGTATTTACATACATTATTTAAATTACATTAAACTTATTATATACGAAAGAAAAAAAGATTTAATCGAAAATTCTATGTTTTTATATAAAATAATTCTATGTTTTTATATAAATTACATAAAAATCATATCGCTTAAGAAAATTCAAAATATATTTACATTTGTTACAGAAATTTCATGGTAACATATAGATATAAAAAAAAAATTATTTTGCTGTATGGTATATTTATAAAAAAAATTCAATGCATAGTCCAACGTCACATGTCTTACTCACATATTTTGACGCTTCACGCAAGATTTTGAGTAAAGGGCCCATTTTCTTTGCCCTTTTTTTTACTTTAATGTCTATGTACATAATTGGATTATTTTCGCTAACATTACTGTCAAATTCATTCCTTAATTCGCAAACCTCAGTATCAGATAAATACTTTCTTTTCGTCATGACTGTCGCTACAAATAAAAACCGACAGAATGAAACAAACAGTTGAGAGCATCTGTTACCAAAAGCCCTAACGCCCATAAAGGGCCATAAATTCTCCTTCGAACTCCTAAGAAGCAAGCAAGAAAGAAAAAAGCAAACTGAAAGCAAGTGTACCCTTTAAATCATGTCATTACATTTAAGGAGTCGCGCTGCAACACGTACTTTTAACAATTACCCCTCTCCTCGTAGCCAGAAGTGAAATCCAAGGCCAAATCATCAAGGTCAACACTCCAAATAATCTATTTGTATAGATTTCAAGGTATTGTAACGTCATCTAGTAACATTAAGAAATTCAAATAAAACGTTCTCATCAAGCTTATCTCTGTTGATACTTTGGGCCGTAGGAGACACTCACGGAACATATCAATTGTGATACGCTAGGCATAGGACAGCAAACGCGAGCGAATCGCGTGTGATACTCTGGGAGCCAACGGGATAGAAGCACATTTTTTTTGGTTTGAATCTCTAATTCTGAAACATTGTTTATAAGACAAAATAGTGGAGAACACACTGATAATAATTTAATTTTAAATCAATATTTCATAAAATGAAATAATCACTAGCATGTAGTTTCATATTTTACCTTTTTTAGGTATTTTGATTTCAATGATATTGGTAGATTAAAATAGCCTCTAATATTTCTGTTTTGAAAGTAAAATGAGTTGAGTGAAAAGCTCAACAAACAAATAGGACAATGAAATTTCAGGTCACAAATTAAGATTATTAAAAGTATTAACCTCTGATTCTTCACCTCTGATATATATATATATATATATATATATATCAGAGGTGAAGTACAATTCTTCTGACATGCTTACAAAAGAAGAGTTTATATGAGAAGACAGTTTTAACAAAAGAATTTCAGAAATTCTGTTTTGCATGCATTCTTGCAGCTATATGGTGAGTAAAATGGTCCTGGATATTTTTGAAAAGTAAGCAGTCACTTATATAAAGCATAAAAATGAAAATTTCCTATCATTTGGAAATATTTTGCAGAAATTTTAGATCATCTGCTTTTTTTTCACATTGGAAACTCTTATTTTATTTATTTGGAATATGTTTCTCACATTGTCTACAATCGCCTAAGATGCCAGATATTTTTAAGCTGAATACTGACAAAACCAAGCCTAATTTAGCTTTCCAATATGTTTAAATATATTATTCTAATACTACAAAATTTTTATGGTGAAGGATATCACAATATTTTACTATGCCTTGTTCATTTGACAAAATAATTCACTCGAAATTGTACTTAACTTTCTCAGTTTCCCCAATCTACCACTTGAAGACTTATGCTACAGTTAAATTAAAATAACTGCATTTCCCACAAAGGTACGCCACTCTACTTAGAACAGATTTTATGGCAATTTAGTGAAATTTTTAAGTCAAATTTGTGTAACAATTTTAAAACAAAATTAACTAAACGAATGTTAACAAAAAATGTGTAGAGGGAATTTAAATAACGATCAGACTTTTAAATTACACACCTCTGAAAAATTATTTTTAAACTTTGGACATATGATCCCCCTATACTTCAAATACTTAGGATCAATAATGCTGTCATTACAGCAAGAAGTTTCTGTGTACGAATAAATTATCTTAATTAATTATACAATTTATGAATGAAATTAAATGAATGTGAATGTAAAAAAGAGTTATATTATTAAATTACATCTTAGATTTGATATTAAATTAGTTAACATTTTTAAAGTTAGAGAAGAAAGCTTATAATTTTTATTTTAAATATAATGAATTAATGGTGTTAAAACGAATGGCTCAGGTATATAATGCAAATTATTTATAAGGACACATATTTTATTGGTACATTTTTCCACCACATTTTGTTACAGTTTATGTGTATAATATTATTTTAATTTATTTTACAAAAATTGTATTCGTCATAAAGTGAAGAGAAAAATATTTATCTATACACTTTGTCACCTACAATCAATATATCCACAAACATATTTGAACCAATCTGTCTGAACTAAAATTAAATAAATATTTCTTACTTGCCCGTAAGTGACTCCCAACTAATAGAGTATTCGTAGATTGCCTTTTTTACTAATTTATTTTCAAAAATTAAATAACACAGGCAAAAAATTATTTTACAAAAGTATACAGTGTATCGTTTTCAAAGACAAATCTTGAACTCTGGAACTGTTATTATTTTCTAATTCTATCTTATAAGTAAATTACAAAAAAATATTAGCAATCGTTAATTGATTTAAATATAATATATATATTTTTATCAAGTTATTTGTTTAAGTATAATGTATGATGATATATTAAACCATTTAATTAGCCATATGTAATATAAACAAAATATTTTTAAGTAAAAAATAAAATTATTTCACAAAATGATATTTTATTATTTAAAATAAGTTAATAAAGAGTCCTCTCTATGTGACCCAAGAGTTTCGACATCAATAGTTCAATACACTCTCTATAAGAAACGTATGCTTACTTCTCTGGCTGTAGGAGCAGAGTTTTACATGTATATCATCAAGTGTACGGCGCTATAAATTTTACTTACTTCTCTCTTCATTTCGCCTCTTCACGTGCAATGACGTCATTTGGTTGCCATGTCTCAACATTCACAAAATTAATTTAAATCGAGGGCTTTAGAAATAGTATCCTGACGGTTCACTCTTATTATCTTATGCAATTCTACATATTGAGGATTGGATAATCCAGCTGTAAGTTAATGTAGACGAGTTATGAATTCCGGTGATTTCTCTCAAATCTCTCATTCCCAAATACAGATTGTAAATGAAACTAATGTAAACTGAATAACAATAAGGATTTGGTGTGTAATGATTTCCAATAAAATTGAAGTCTCTGACAATTTCTGTAATTAGAACTTTAAAATTAGCTTTCTATGTATTTTGGTTGTATTATGAATTAAATAAAAATGGTTCTTCAAATTAATGTAGGAGTAAAACAACTTCATTGCAAGAGAGATCTATCTTGAAGGGATATAGAAATTCCATTATAACCAAAAAGTTTCGTGGGATAAGTAAAATGTAAATGACTTAGACTTTTGACTACAGATAAAAATTTAATCTTTTAAATGTCGGCCCTAAAGGTAAATGTTATTAAACACCTTTCAGAACACTAACATTTCACTAATGTAATTCAAATTTTCTTTAATATAAGCAAACAGGATGATTGCTTACAAAACATAATATCAATTTTAAGTTTTGTAACGCCACTCCTTATCTATATAATTCGCAGATTATGCAAGATTGCTCTTACTATCTCAATAAATCTTAATGTGCCTGATTCCTAAATTAGAAATAAACAATAAAGTTTAAGCTTCCAAATCATCAGGTTCAAGCGAGGCTCTTCTCGAATGCTGTTGGTTCCACTCCTGTTACCACTTACTCTAACTTGAATAACTCCTAACCGAATTTAACTTCAGACAATCAACTACTGCAATTGCAAAATTAACTCCAATTTCTAATTTACTAACGTCTTCATGATAAAGCCCAGTCAGTTATCCAATATATTTGTTCAATTTTATTTCACTTATATATCACTACTCTTATTTAAATTCATTACACTTATTATCTACATCAATTTGCGTTATCTAGTTTCATATAATAGGAAAGCGGTTGGTATTTCAAACATGAAATTAGAAATTAACTGCTGTTAGTTAAGACCACGTTTTTCAACTTTTCATTGATTGCAACCCGATTTTCATGCATACATTTCATCGCCCTCCAGGGTACAATAACTATATATGCAATAATAATGTATTTTGAGACTTATAAACTATAAAATAACTAAATTTATTGATATTTATCAAATCTGTTCCACTGCATTAACATAGTTAGATTTGATATCATCTTGATGTTCTCTGTCTTATGTTCAACATATCAGATGATCTCGGGGGGTTGCAAGTAGTTCTGATTTGTTTCGAACATTCTGGAACGAATGGTGACTTTGTCACAAACGTATAAAAATATTATACCTTATTTAAAATTCCGCAATTGATCTCAGTCGAGTTGATTTTTCAATAAGTATCGAATCTATTGTGAATGTGTAGGTTGTAATTTGTGTGTTAACTGTAATTCATGGCAGTAGATTTATACATAATCATAAATAAATTTTTTAGTGGATGCAAGTAACCATTAGACGACAGTGAGGCATCATGCTTTTCAAGCTTGAAAAGCATGGTTCCGAAGATAAAGTCAAAGAAATGTTCTCAAAATTGCTTACATTTTGGGTAAGAAAGCAAATGAAGAAGAAATACTCTTACGTGTAATTTACTCAAACAGTTTGGCTACACACAGCATGAAACCAAAAAAACTTAAGTGAATTTGGGAAACCTTCATAGTGAGTCGCCAACTAAT
>BMAW01066914.1:0-11963 GCA_019974015.1 Nephila pilipes | reverse complement strand
TATATATATATATATATATATATATGTGTGTGTGTGTGTGTGTGTGTGTGTGTGTGTGTGTGTGTGCATTGCGTGCGTGTGTGTGTAAGGATAATTAATTATATCTTATCCAAATTCTACTTCTTCATCATGCCTTTACACATTGACTTTCAAAAGTTATTATTTTTCCACCAAAGAATACCCAAGCTTAAAACTCTAATACATCTTATTTCCTCTTTTGGTCATAACCCAAATTATTTTACGCTTTACCATCTAATCAAAATTTAATGTAAAAAATGCTGCATTAGCAATAACTTCAACTACTGTAAAATCCAATTTCAAATTACTTTAGCCTAGCAATGGTTCAAATGAACCTATGATTCCTGATTTGATCAGGATTTTTATAAGAATTTTAGCATTTAAAAGTCCTAGTGATTTTCGGAATATTAAACATACACTAAAGTCTACTTGGGCTTAAGAATTCTTATTAAGTGGTGCCTTTTTCATTTTCATCAGGAGCCTAGTGCTGAATACACTATAAAACATTATTATTAATTTAAGAAATTAAGAGTATCTGTTTTGCTACCTGTCACTTTCATGGATTTCAATATGTTTTTTATTCTTCTTTTATACTTTTTTCCTTACATACTAAATGGTGCAGTTTTTTTTCCTAATACGATATGCGTTATCTTGTCTAACTACTATTTTATTGATTTATTTTGAGAAATATATTGGCGTATGAATGTGAAAAAAAAGTTAAAATAATTCAGAAAAAAGGATACACTTCGTAAATGTGGAAAAAATATCACAGTTATGGTATATATTACATGTAACTTAATGCCTAAAAGTGTTTTTGTCATTTTCCGTAGCTTACTTGCGAGAAAGGATATTATTTCGCCTTTTCTAATTTGAATCCCTGAGTGACCAAAAGTGCTCTTTCGTTATCGGCAGGATGATACATTCTTTGTACTTTCTAATCAGTATATGTTCGACACACAAGGAACATTAACTTTGTTTGGTGTCGTAAAGAATGAGATTCTAAGGAGACATGACCTGATATTTGATGATATCAAGATAATCATATACATCTTGGAATCTTTCCATTATTACTTCGGAGAGTCCAAAGGGATATTTATAGTGACTGTGCTGCAAAAAAACTATAAGCATTCTTTATATGTATCAGAAGTTTTCAATCTCCATCAGAAGTGATTGAAAAGAAACACTTTTCCAGAGGTAAAGATAGAGAAATAAAATACATGTTTCTAATGTTTCCTTCGTGGAACCATTTTAATATATTCATGCGGTCCCTCTAAAAATGAGTCTTTTAGATTCTAACGTTCCTGCCTTGAGTGAGTAAGTTTTACGCCCGAAATGAAGTTTGAAACACAAGAATGCATGTTTTAGCTTTCAGACTTTTGTAGGGTAGAGAGACCTGATTTTTCTACACAGTTCTTCATAATACGAACTCTTATGGAACGCATTAAGCATATTTTCAATGAAAGTGTAGTGTCTTTATTATAGCATACATTTCCCGCCTATGAAAGACACGTCCCTAAAAAAATTGTATTTAGAAAATGTTTTGATACACACTAAAACTATTCCGAAATACAATACTCCCTCTATGAACACGCGCGTGACTTTTCCAACCCTGCCAGGTTTTGTCACAGGCAGACAAGCCTTAGAAAAGTTGTTTTATGACTTTTACATCAATAAAATAACATTAGATATTAGTACAAAACAGCACATTTTTCGCAGTCTTTGTAATTCCGCGTATTTGACACTTTATTTGCGAGTACTGTATTATATTTTAAACAATATTACATAACTTTTGTTGTCTAAATGAGCCATTTTTCATGAATCCGGGGGTGCTCACGAACTAAAGACATACCTGAAGTATATTGAACGTAACCACTCTGATAGGTTGCCATATAAGCTGTGATGCAGTTGTTAGATATCTGATAAGATTGATTATATATTAACGATGTAATTAGAAACATGAGATCTTATGGTGGAGCACATTGTAATTTTAAGCCACAGTCAGAATGATAAGGATGACACATGATTTGGCATCTCACTCTCTTACCTTCCACCCCATCCCAACGTGAGGGCATTGAACCTTGACAAATTTAACGTGCACTAGTTCCATTACTCGAAAGTTTAGTAGCATTAGGTCCTACTGATTGAGATTTAGATTCGCTCTAATGATCTCTATGATTTGCTCTCAAAATATTGAGCAGCAACGACGGAGGA
This sequence comes from Nephila pilipes, assembly GCA_019974015.1. Taxonomy (NCBI): domain Eukaryota; kingdom Metazoa; phylum Arthropoda; class Arachnida; order Araneae; family Nephilidae; genus Nephila; species Nephila pilipes. Next base: position 9,734 of record BMAW01066914.1, on the reverse strand, counting down.
CACACACACAAATATATATATATATATATATATATATATATATATATATATAATTTCAATTTTTTTTTTAAATTTAGCTCATTTTATCATTTTTGCTTTTTATAAATTTTTTGGTTAGTTAATAGTATATCCCGAATTCCGGAAATTTTGGGTTTTACATTTTCAATGGTTCAACTATTTAAGTGAATTTTTATTTGATTTGTATAAATATTTATTTAATTTTGGTGATTTCGTCAAATATTAAGTTTTTTTTTTTGTCTTTTTTGTTTTGCTTTAGTTTTGGGTATTCTTAGAGTGTTATATGTTTGTGAAATGTACTATATATATAGTACATAGACGGCATGCATTTGATATGGAGTGGGGAACATAATAGTGTTTACTATGTAATTTTCTGATTTTATTTTGCTTTTCAGTTCCAATCTGTTAGAACAAAATCACTCGAAGCTATAGAACAATCGGAAGAAAATTGAGTGAATCGTATACTCTCAAATACTTCAGAGGTTGATCAATGGACATTTGTTATCTCTTTTGGCGCTATGCCCCGTTTCGGCAATCAATATAGTATACATTGCCCATTCAATTTGAAAAAATAAGAATAACAAATTCTTAGGTTTTTTTCTGAAATAATTATTATGTTTGAAAAAAAACTGGAATCCTTTTCATACGGTATGCTGTAGAATTGAATACCTTGTAACGTCAAAAAACAGCCACATATGCTCCAAATGGGTTTTTCCCTTTCTTTTCTGCTTGTGTATTAGACCAAGGTAAATTTACTATGTTTTAGGATAGGCCTGGTTCAAAATCCTAAAAATCATGTTGTGGCTTAGTTTCTGAGTTTTCAGCTGTTTAAATGATAGAAATTCTGATGTAAAGAAACAAACTGAATGCAAGATGAACACTTTGAGGTTGCAGAGTACTGCAAGTGTTTGGGACAATCCCTGAGTTATATCGCTATAAAACAATAGGTACTCTGTTGGATCTATAATGAGAGAAAAATCGGTATAATTTCATTCAAAGAAAAAAAGAAATCATAATGATATAATTTCAAGTAAAATAGATCTATCACTGATCAAAAAGTAATATAATAACGGAGGAAATGACGTGGATAAAACACTTTCCAAGAGACGTTAAAGAATAAATAAGATTTAAATCAATTCATTGTTACATAGAAAATGTAAGCTAGGCAGCTGCCAGCTGGTAGATGAAGCGGGGATTTCCCCTCTTCACCAATTTTATAACAGAGATTTAAAAGCCTCCTCTCCTGTTTTTTTATGACGTTACTAGCACCATGCCTCAATTCCCTTTGTCACGCCTTCCTTCGGCTTGCAAACAAGTTTTAGAGAAGTGAAAAGGAAACACCGACTTCTCTCTCTCTCTCATCGTCAGAAATTACTTATTATTCACTTGTCAGCTTCATTTGACACAAAGCGAAGTGGGGTGGATTTCCCCACCATTTTTAGAAACTGAAAAGAATGTATTACACAACGTTTGAATAGATAACCCTCGAATCACCCTTTCGCGAACCCCACCCCCCTTCAATCACTTTTGTGATGCTGAACAGTGGTGAAAATATCCAAGTGAAATTAATTCGAGATAAGAAACTAACATTTTTTAAAACAACGTTTTTAAATGATGGCAAAGTTTGTTTATTAAAAATAGTTCCTGAAATATTAGTTAAAAATTTGAAAAAAACCTCATATCTCTCTCTAAGATCACTCTCTCTGCGTAATTAAATATATCTTCTATAGATGGAGCCAGGTTAATACACAAATTACGTTATTAAAACAATTGTTGAAATATTAGTTAAAACATGTCGTAAATGTCTAAATATTGCATTTTTAGGCGAGTAAGAACGATTCCCAAGGTTTCAGAGCTCTAGCTTAATGGGAAGATGACTAAATTAATGATCGAAAATTTGATGACATACATACCCTCTCTCTCTCACACACACACCAAGTGAAATACAGAATAATTCGAGATAAAAACCAACGTTTTTATATAATGACAAAGTATATCAATTATTATACATTAAATTCAAAACAAACACGTGATAATCTCATACAAAAATTTAATTATAATTTCAATTCAATCAATCATTTATTGAATACTTTTTACTGAAAAATATTACAATACATACAAGCCTTTCCTTCTTAGTTTCCAAATATTTTTGGATTACCAGATCTAAACTCGTGGAGGTGAAGTGAGGCTAATATGTGTATGATTGGCTAAGTGTAGATAAATCTACATGTATTACGCGTCATACTCTTCTAGACCCAAAAACGTGGACAAAACCCAAACAAACTTTATTATTTTTAAGGAACATGAAAACATTGCACAAAAATAAGAATACATTTTTTAAAAAAAATTCTGAAACTATTTTAACAGAGAAATATTTATTATATAAAGCCATATTAACATTTTCATAATATTTTTCTCATACTTCAGGGATATTAACCTATATTGTACCACATCCTTCATCAATATATCGCATAATTAAGCAATGGATACAATAAATTATTTTTCAGATTAAGTTATTTTTAGCAATTTGCGTGGACTAAAAAATTACGAATGGAGCAAGTAAAAGTTATGTATCTAATAATTCATACTAATTCATGATGTCTAGTCGACATGCCAATCATTTAAATTCTACTTTCTTAGTACTTCTGAAATGCTGTACATCAAATTCTAGAAAACATAATTTTTTACTTTAAAATTTACTTAAAAAGAGACATTTGTGAGCGTTTTAAAAATTTATAATATAAAATCAAAAGATGTATTTGAAAGTTTGTAAGTCATTCTATTAAAAATGGGGACCAGAATTCAGAAAAAATTATTATGATATGACATGGCGCCAAATATTGGAATCTTTCTTTCTTGCGAATGATTTCTGACTGAAAGTCAGCAACCCTTACTATCTCCCCTTTGTTACTTTTACGATACCTCATGTGGCATGGGGAGTTCCCGGTGTTCCCAGAGGGGAAATTTTTTTCTCTCAATCCTAAAAGTGCCGTGTGGAAGAGGTATTTTGACTTATTAAAATTATTGAAATATTAGTTAAAACTTGTCGCAAATGTCTAAATATTGCATTATTAGGCGAGTAAGAACGATTCCCAAAGTTTTAGAGTTCTAGCTTGATGAGAAGTTGGTTAAACTAACGATCGAAAATTTGATGACACACACACACACACTCTCTCTCTCACACACACACACCAAGAGAAATTCAGAAAAAACGTTGTAAAATAGAGTCCGTGACACTTAACCTCGTTTTACAAAACCAAAATTAATTCCTCTTTCTACGAATATAATTGAAGAAGAAAGTTAGAGTGAACAGGAACTTATGTATATATGTACAAAATTTTAAGATTTCCAAATTTCTAACAGAAGAGCTGTCATATTTTTTACATGAAAAAAAATGAATAATGGTTAACATTTTTTCACTTTGATTGCAAACAATCTTTTACGGACATTAAAAAAATTGTAAAAACCATATTATGTTTTAATCCTTAAATTTTGATATTAGAAAAGACAGAAAACTTCCTTAGTGACATTAATTACCATTTTTACCAGAATTTGAGATAATTTTATAATTTTTCAATCTCTCGCAATTTGACTGCATGTCGTTTGATGTTTAACAAAAAGTAAAAATTTTAAATAATTACTTCAAAAGCAAATTATTTCTGAAAGATACCCCTCATTATATTTCGCAAGCAAGAAAACAAGAGAAAAATTGTTGTTAAGAACTTTATTTTCCTAGAACTGCAAACAAATTAAAATTATTTCAATGCAAACATGAACACATTTCAGTCTCTCTCTCTCTCTTTTCATTTTATAACTACAAATTTTAACATACATTTCAATGCTTTCAATTATTAACATTTATAATCTAATAAAAAAGAAGGACGTATTTCTAGTTATTTAATATATTTCATTGTCTTAGATTGATTATGGATATTTATAATTTGTCTCAAGAGTTATCTTTTGGAATTAAAAGATCGAGCACACTTACTGATAAATAAATCAAATATCCTTTTCTACTTACGCATTTCATGGAATGTGTCAAGAAAGACCTTACATATTTCTTTATCATCCTTATTACATGTTTTTATTTTGCTTTCTATGTACTTATTTATGTCGTTCCAGAACAAAATCTCAACTCGAATTTCAACCCACTTCCTAACATCTGAATGAGCTGAAATTTCGCACTACGCATGACTCCGATGACAGCACAAACCTGTGGAATGCTCAGGCAGTGACTGGTTGGGGAGGCTGGGGACGCGATTCTGACCTTCAACGTCCGATTCAGCTGCATCTTTGTACATACGTGCAGCTAACGTAATTTCAATTTTCTAGTATTAAATTTCCGAGCTAAAAGAAATAAATGGATACAAGTAAGAATAAAAGGCGCATAAATAATTTTTTTTAAACACAAGATAAAATTTGCAGAAAAGGCTTGAGACGTTAAGACTTCTTTTGATCTTATACGAGGTGTGGCTAGTAAATAACGAGATTGACGCTGCTGAAAAAAAAGTACACATGCGCCAAACGCCAACGATCGACGACTGTTTAGCGTGAAGCCTTCTCTTTCGAATGCAGTGCCTCTCACTTCTATAAAAAAAAAACGCATTTCGTTCGCATTAGAGTTATTATTTTGTTTCGCCAAAAAATGATAAGTGTAACTATCGATCAACGAATAGTTGTGAAATTTCACACGAAACTTAGAAACTTATAATTTCTTGACAGAAGTCTATGGCAATGAATTTTTATCGCGTGTTTTTGAATGATTTAAATGTTGCTTTGAATGATTTAAATGTTTTTGAATGATTTAAATGTTGCTTTGAATGATTTAAATGTTTTTGAATGATTTAAATGTTTTCAAAGATGTTGAAGATGGTTCACGCGTTGGTCGCCCATCCACGTCAAAACGAGTGATAATATCGAAAATATCGTTTAATCATGTTCGATCTGATCGTCGGTTAAACATTCGATTCGTGCAATTTTTTAGATCCTGGGCATTGCCAATGGATCCATACAGCAAATTTTGTATAAAAATTTTAACATACAAAAATTGTTTATCAAAATGGTGCCTAAAGTTCTCACTTTTATAATACAAGAATCTTGCAAAAATGTCTGTATGGACCCTTTCAATACCATTGAAAATAACCCAAACTTTTTAGAAAAGATAATAACGAGTGACGAATCGTTGTTTCTGACTCATGGTCCTGAAACGAAGCGTCGATCCATGCACTTGAAGAGCCGAGATCGAGAGCTAAAAATCTCGAATAAGCAAAAAAATTTCAAAGCAATGTTGATTGTTTACTTTTGCTATTCATGGGATTCCTAACAGTACTGGATTACTGGATTCCTAACAGTCAAACTATAATATATTACTACCTTCATGTTCTTGCTGAGCTCCGTGAAAGAATAAGGGAAAAGCGAACCGAATTGTAGATGGCCAAGTCATTCTACATTGCTCATTGAGAGATTTTAAGCCAAGCACTCATACTTAGTGATAGAGTGATCAGTACTGTAGCGTAGGCTATAGATAATCCCCGTCAAAGACTTTTGTATTGAACTCCCGCTTTTGTTCCCAACTTTCCATTCAAAGTCATAATAATAAGTTTATTGCTTAAAAGCAATAAATGAGCAAATTCTGCGATCATAGGCTTGGGTCAACTACATTTATGAACACCTGACTCTGTCACACAGGTGTGGCCGAGTTGGATCCTATTTGTGAGGTATTGTGACCCATGACATTGATATATATGAAAATTTAGGGCCCAGCCGTGTGACGGCCGACATCTGATTGCACGCGGGTTAAACCTGATATTGGCCGATTAGAGGGAATGGTGTTGGGGGACAAACACGAAGTATGTCTGTGATTGGATAGTTCATTCAAAAATGAAAATAAATCAAAGGGGGGAGGGAGACAGCCCTATCCGAGGATTTAAAAAGGGGGAAAGGAAGAGGGGAGATTTCTGACGAAGAGCGAAAAAGGCGATTCCAACTAGAAGTTAGAGGCTATTTCCTCTCTTGCGATTTCAGGACTAAAATCGATCTGCATTTGATATTAAGCTATTTGTGATATCTTAGCAATATGTGTTTGGACTTTGTGCGAATAGAAACCATGTGAAAACGCCTAACCATAATATAATTCATAGATTTGTAAATTAAAGAATTATTGTTACTTAAGCTGTGTGATCCCTTCACGTTACCGATTCGTTCCACATATTCTGGGGTCACGACGTTACTATACATTGATTCAAGCACCTTAATTAGCGCATGAAGCTTGCGATTCCATCCAAAACCTTTGATCAAAGTAAAGGAAGCATACGCGCTAAATGAAATTGGGTTTCACATGGAAGAGTTAGATGAGTAAAATATCAACTCAAATATCATCCCGCATTTTCAATGTCTTCTACCCAAATTATTTCTGTTGCTCATTATGTAGTATTTTAACGCAACTGACACTACTTTAGTGCAAGTTTTCTCATCCATACATATAATAACATTTTTTTCGTAAGAATATCCTTAGTGAAGGGTTTGAAACTTAGAAATATTTTAGTATAGCACTCGGAATAATTAACTAGGTATATAGACTATATAACTTAGAAATTAAGTATAGCACTCGATGTGTTTGAAAGAGGAAGCTTAAAAAAGACATTTTCTTAAAAAAAAACACATTTAAATGTATCCGAAGACGCAAATAAATATTTCTTCAGGTTTAAATATACTTTGAGAAATATATACAAAACCCAGAAAAATGTTAAATTAAAAATAATAAAGAATTCTTCTACCGACTTAACTCTAAATTATAATTAAAAGGAGAAGTAGTCTTATTCACATAGAATATGTATGTAAATTCTTTATGGAAATTTTCTTCGTAAATTCTTTAATGAAAAAAAAAATGTAAATTCTTTAATGGAATTTTCTTTATGAAATTCTTAGAAATAATACAGCTTCTTATAAATTGTATTTTATTTTTTGTCACTCTTTCACATTAATTCATCCTTTTTTCCGTGAGAAAATAGTTTTTAATCGAAATTTGTACAACTCATCAATTAAGGGGCTATTTTTATTCTACTTTATTATAATTTGCTTTTGATTAAGAATTTTCGTTTTCCCGACATCAAGAATCCTGACAAAAACTATAACAAATGTGTCTCTTTTAAAACTCAAATAGGATTAACTCAATAGGCGATTCAATTAGATTATTATTACACACATTTAAAATGGACTCAAACGGGAAAACGAATGTTCAAACATTCAGTACATTAATTTCACAATTGATCACTTTTTCAATGGATTTCCTACTTTGACATTTTTCCAAATTTAAGCAATAATTTTTTTAAGAATATGTTTATGGAAAATTTCTTACTGTCCGGAAACACATATGATGCATTATATATAATGGTCTCTAACATGCATTTGTTCGTCACAAATATGCATTTAGTCAAGACATTTTTTCGACTTCATAAGTAATTAAGATTACAAATGTGTTTTTTTTTGTGATAACAAGTAGAAAGTGATTGTAAAAGTAAGTATAATTTGTTGAATGGTCGATTGCGTACTTTTAAACTCACATGAAACCAAGAGTATACATAATAAGTAGTAAGAGTACGGATGCGTTTCAAACTAAACTGAGCATTGTTTAGAGATCGAAAGATATGTCAAAGTTTTGAAATTATTTTAATTTCATTCATGTTGTATCATTCACTAAAAAAACCGAATGCTTTTAAAAAAAATCGTGACTACGTGATTTTTTACTGTTGCGTTTTTATCGTTGAATTACTATATAACACATTAAATAAAATTACAGAAGCTGGTTATTATTGCTGAACAGTTCATACAATTACACATAAGCAAAAAAAGATTTTAATAACGAGCTTTTATTGAAAGAAAGACTGTAATGTATAATTTTTCATACATAAATTAGTATAAATTTTACAAATGCTTGAGGAACTTAAGTTCTGAATAAATAAATTAAGCTACTTACTCAATAAATTAAGCTACTTACATATGTTCGAAATATAAATAGTTACTTTGCCTTGCTTGTTTCAATACTTACGTAAGCAAAAATTAAATTCTGTAAACTATAGCAATACAAATTCAGGGTTTAAAATGTTATGGTAAGTCATCACCAGTGTATAAAGGTATTAATTAAAGAGAGTAACCAAAGCATAGTAAGCGATGTAAGTAAAAATTATTGCTTAATGGTGGGAAATATTACAATAAATTTCGATATATTGTGTATAAACATAAAGAAGTAGTGAAAACGAACGTAATGGTTTTGTGTTTACAAAAATTATTTGGTAATCTAAAAAAATTAATTGGTGTGAGTGTATAAAATTAATATTGCATAAGCGTTGCTAGTTTTATGCTTAGCATCATAACAATTGTTTTAAATGTAAATTTCCAGAAAAAGAAAATAATACCAGTAAAATGTACCAGTATAGTGTACCAGTGAAAGAAATCTTTTCTTTGGAATTATTTTCGTAATACTTTTCATAAGAATATTGATATTCATTTTGTACCAATACTCATTAAGATTCAATACACACTTAAATATCATTTAATTATTTTCAAAACTAGAAATATTAAAATAAAGGAGGAATCCTCATAAAATTAGAAATTATGATAATAAAACTGTGAAGTAACTATATATTTATAATTTGAAGCTAGAATATAGTGTATGTGAACATGTACAGTTTGAACTGGAAATCTACAGAAGAATTCAAAAACTCTGCCTTTGAAGCGATCAAATTTAACTTAAACATTTGTAAATGATAAAATGTACTTTAAAATAAATCATTGTAGTAAATAATTTCTTAACTGTCCGAAGATTATAAAATCAAATCAAAATGATTTTAAGAAAAACTTGAATAAAGTACAAAAAAACAAAAACAATAAAAATAATTCATAAAAACTGTAGATCGTTTAGTATTCATTATTCAAAAATATTTCCAGATGCCATGGTTGTCAGAGGTTTCAAACAAACAAAAAACCCACTGCTAAAATTGTATTAAAAGTTTAGTTTAGAATTAGATAATCTCGTGTAGCCAAATTGACGAATCTTGATTAAGAGTTTTTTTTTGTTTTAGTTTGGTTTTCATAATTTCAATGGCCTTTTTTCTCTTTCTTTGTCAGAAACTTATCAACATTCCATAGAATACAAATGTAATGTATCAGTTTGCCATGTACAAGTAGTTCAAATCATACATAGTGTTTGAAAGAATAATTTTAGTCTATTCCTAACTAATGTTTGCAGAAATGGTATTGAAAACCTGAAACCTCTGTTTCCACTTATCATAAATTGGGATTTAATTTAAATGTTATAAATTTATTTTGATAAAAATAAATAATAATTTCTTAAAAGTTTTGAGCATCTTCGCAGAAATGCACAACTAGAGGCCCCCCTACGAACGCATTCTTGAGAAGAGGGAAATGCAATGAGAGATTTCATAGCGCAAACATTTAGGAAGAACTTTTATACCTTCTAAGAAATATTATACTACAGCTTTCGAAGTACTTAATATCCGTTCAAACTATTTAAATATTATCCTTAAGATTTTAATGTTAATAAAAACTGAAAACTTGCTCCAAAAGAAAAATCTTGAATTTCTAATCTCTGAGGAGGTTTCAAAGCTCATCCACAACTAAAAATTGAGAAGTTGCACAAGTTTTTTGTGTTTCAGGAATCCCTCACGAATGTCACTTGAATCAAATACTTTGACTTT
>BMAW01066907.1:0-18975 GCA_019974015.1 Nephila pilipes | reverse complement strand
CCTTAAACTGTTACCGGTAACTCTACGCTGTTTTTACCAGTGATTTGATAAATTATATACAGTTACCGGTTACGCGGAGTACCAAATTTAGCGAAGATTTCAGCCTCAATAGTTATTGTAAATTTTAGCCTTAAATTGTTACCGGTAATTCTACGTTGTTTTTAATAATGATTTGGTAAATTATATACATAATTATAATACACTTTTCCTAGTGCATCTGTAACTACGTGACCCATTGAAGAAACACTTAACTTTTATTGATCAAAACAAAAACAGTAATGCAACATAATATTCTGTCTCTAGCACACACAAGCAAATATTAATGAAATTGTTAAGAATAACTGGAGTATTTCCAACAAGAATATATTAAGTGGAAATACATTCTTATGAGCCTGCGATAACGCTTTTCTGCAACAGTACTTTTTTTTTGAAAGAAGAGAGACTATTACAGAGATTTCGTCGTTCACCAAGGAACGTTTAAATTAGTATTTCCTTGCAATGGCATTGAATTTGGCGACTGTTTTGGCCTTTTGGTGATAAACTTGGCGACTTTGGTGATAAAACGAAAGCTCTTGAAAATGCTGGAATCTTGTCTGGAACTCGATCAAGAGACAAGTTATGGATTTTTCTTGAATTTTCCCTGTGACGTAACGTCTAACTAGGATAGCTACAAATACGGAGAGATGTGAAGACCGAGGAAATTGGCTGAGTGAATCTGTCGAAAGTGGTGGAATCTTCAGGGACTGTTGAAAGCTTTCGGAGTCTATCTTTGAACTGCAGAGTATTATTTTAGAGACTTGACCGCGGTGTGAACCAGTGATCTGGTGAAATGAACGTTATTAAAAGAGATATATTTATGTTGCTACAGCGTTGCTTAGTTGCTTTGTATCTGTTTGTGTTGTTGGTCTGCGTAAGTGCGGTGTTTGTTCCTAAACATATACATATATCTTGTCTGTTACCTGTGCTTCATCTTGTTCTGAATATTTGTAAATAAAGCGTCATTTTCCATTATCCTTCTTATTGGACTGTTTTCAACGTAAATCCACTGGATGATAATTTATTTTAACAATATTATTATGCAAAATTTTCTTCCTCTGTGGGTATGGGGGGTAGGAATTGAAAATCAAGTCCAACTCGGAGGATAGCAACAAATGATGCTTTATTCGTAAGCTTTCAGTACAACACACAGGTAGCACAGCTTGGACAATAACAGGTACACAACACTTGCACAGTTAAGTGACACAGAAACAGGAACTAGGCACACTTTTACGGACAGTCACAGTAATTTCATCAACGTTCAGGTTACCAGCTACTTATTCATCACTGCCTGCAGCAATATTCAGCATATCCAGGGATACACACTATATGTATCAATTTCCGGCAGATACACGCTGTGCCTCCAAAAATTTATCCAACACGCTCCACTTCAAGTGCCGACAGCTTCATTCGATCCTCCGATCGATCTCCTCAACAGAGACTTTGTCAATTCCACTAGATTCAGGCTAAGTCTCCAGCAGATTCACTCGGCCACGTTATCCCGATCGATCTACAAAGCAGACTTCACAGTCAAACTGATCCCCGTACTCAGACCGATTCCCTTGACGGACTCCTCCCTCGATTGTAGTTTTGGCGAATAAACATATTTCCGTCCAGGGGTGACGTCACATGGAAAAATTCAAGTAAAGTCTATAATTTTCTTCTCGTTCGATTTTTCTATTAGGTTCCAGCGCCTTCGAATACTTTCCTTTTGTCGCCAAAGTCACTAAATTTCGCCAAATGGTCATCAAGGTGAAGGGGTCATTGGTTAAATTTTCTTTTAACTGGTGACATCTCTGTAAATCTATCTTTTCAAAAAAAAGAGAAGTGCTGCAGGGAAACATCAACTCATGTTCGCAACAACATTTACCAACAGTGTACGACTCTTCAATAACTAAGCCATCAAGTTACTCACTGATTTTTCAATATATATTCGATTAAAAAGACTCATTTTATGAGAAGGCTATTGAAACCCCACCACTTCCAATCGCAGAATAGCATGAATACTTTCAGGAGAAAGAAAATCGCTGATATCCTTAAAATACACTGATATAAAATTATTACCCCCTCCTTATAATATTAGCCGCATCAATCAAGAAGTCAGGCAGTATTTAATGATTTTGGAAAGGTTTAAAAATACTTGAAATAAAAATCCTAGGCTAATAAACTTAGGAATTCAAGCTAACAATGGATTAAGTTAACTTTTTCACCTGTTACCCTAAGTCTCTTTAAAACTTAAATATTTTGAAAGTAAATATGAATTGATAAAAGATGTAATGAGTTCTGGATCCCATAAACTTAATTTCAAATTTCAATTTGTACTTGTTGGGTGCGAAATAACTATTACAAGTTTGGGAGGAATTATATGAAACTTATTAAAAATAAATTATTTGGTATAAAATTTACCTTCTAAATACATTAGAAGGGATTATATAATATTTTTCAACATTTAAAACAATGCAAAACATAGTTTTATCACTAATTTAAAGTGATAAAAAAAAGTATATAACAGCCTAAAATTAAACTATATTTGTTACAATCGCACGATTTAATTTTAGAAAAAGTTAAACATAGTTTAGTATAAAATCATTCCAAAATGTATTCCAATTATCAAGGAGTCCATCAAGTACGTGCATTTTAAGAAAGAATGTTTAAAAGGAATAACTAGATAGTTTTCACAAGAGGTCACAATCCTTCCATGAAGATCATGTTAAAATTTAGTTGAGTTAATGTATGCCTGGGCCTGAAAGGTCTGCCGTCTCCGTTTCTGTAGACTTTGGGCTTGGTGTGCTAATTATTAGCTAGTGCTTAGATCGAGTGGGGGGGGGGGAGTAGCCCGACACTGGACCCCCAGTTAACTGCCCAAGCCAACTTGTTATTTATTTATCAACACCGGAGGAATGAACGTCTGAGTTGGCCCATTAACCCTTTCGCTACCGGAGGGAGGAAAAAGAAGTGCTTCTCTGGGTCCGCGGCTTCTTACCGCGGAGTGTTACGCTGTGTCCAGACGATTTTAGATATAAAGCCTAATTCGTGAAAAAAATTCCTCTAAAATCGGCTATTTATTAAAATATTTTGGTATTTACATATATTATTTAAAATGCATTAAACTTAATATATATGAGAGAAAAAAAGATTGAATCGAAAATTGAATGTTTTATACATAAAATTACATAAAAAATTATATTTTTAAGAAAATACAAAATATATTTACATATGTTACATAAATTTCATGGTGTAATGATGTACCAATATATGGAATATATAGATATAAGAAATAAATCTTATTTTGCTGTATGGTACATTAATAAAAAAAATCATTGCATAGTACAACGTCACATGTTATACATACATATTTTGACGCTTCAAGCAAGATCTTGAGCAAAGGGCACATCTTAGACTTTTTTTTTTTTTACTTTAATGTCTATGTACAGATTTGAATTATTTTCGCTAACATTACTGGCAGATTCATTCGTTATTTCGCAAATCACAGTATCAGATAAATATTTTCTTTTCGTCATGACTGTCGTTACAAATAAAAACTGACCGAATGAAATGAACAGCTCAGAACATCTGCTACCAAAAGCCCTAACCTCCATAAAGGGTCATAAATTCTCCTTCGAACTTCTAAGAAGCAATCAAGAAAGGACAAAAGCAAACCGTAAGCAAGTACATCCTTTAAATCATGACATTACATTTAAAGATCCGTGGCGCAGCATGTGCTCTTAACAATTACTCCCTCCCCCCTGGTAGCCAGAAGTGAAATCCGAGCCCATATCACCAAGGTCAACACTCCAAATAACCTATCTATATAGAGGTATTGTAACACCATGTAGTAACATTAAAAAAATCAAATAAAACGTTCTCATCGAGCGTATCTCTATTGATACGCTGGACCGCAGAAGACACTCACGGAGCTTATCGCCCATGATACGCTGGACATAGGAGAGTCAACACGAGCGTATCGCCTGTGATATGCTGGGAGCGAACGGGTTAACAGCTACCGAAGCCGAAACCACCAGGATTCGAACCTGGATCGACGGTGAGACACGCTATTCTCTATATCACCACGACTGCGACTGCATTGATTGGTGACTATTTAAATAATTTGTAATGGGAGGAGAAGGAAGTAGTGCCAGGGCTTTACGAATGAATGTAAGAAACAAAAGGAGGGAGAAGGAGCATGGATCGATTACGAATGTTGGGGAATTAGTTTAGTTCTTATTAACGTCGCACTAGAAGCAACACTAGGGCTATTGGCGACGGACCTCGTAATTTTGAACCGCGGTCAAGTTACGAGGACGACACATGAGCTGGCACCCACTTTCCTAACTTCCACACCACGCCAACGAGAAGACTTTGGGCCCCGAACAGATTTAACGTGCATCAGCCCCGGCTACATGGCGGGTCTTTGGCGGCCAAGGATCGAACCCGCGACTGAGCGAAAACCGCCGGCCGCTAGTCCGCGACCTTGACCACTAGGCTACCGCGGCCCCGAATGTTGGGGAAAATAATATAATATCAAATTTAATACACTGTGTGATAAAATATTAAAATCATTAAAGTTAGGAAACACTCGTAGTAAAATAATGAAAATTGTTCCATGCAATGCGTTGCGAAGAAACAGATTTCGTCACCAAAGGGACTCTTTTCTTTGGAACGTATTAAATAAAGTTCGTTTTTATTTTATTTATTATATTGAGAGATCTATTACAAAAGCCCTACTGTTAGTCAAGAAGGGCAAATAAATATTAAAATCATTTGACTTAAAACACTCTAAGAAGGAAGGCAAGTTAAAACGAAGTATTTCGAAATACTTGAGGTAAAAAAAAAAAGGCTATTTACAACTATCTAAAAATTTCGAATAATTTTATTCATTTTTCTTCATTTCTTGATTCCCGATTGCATATGATTTTATAATATATCAATAGATAGATAAATAAAATACTTAATTTTTATATATGTTTTATTCTAATGTAATAAAAAAAATTTGATAAATAAATCATGACATAATTTTTGAAAATTAAGATCATTACTGGTGAAAGCAGACATCAGACAAATACGCAAAAACTTTTACGATAAAGTTTTGAAAAGTGATAATCTGTGACGTTTAGTGGTTTGCGAAAACAATAACCCTTTTGGTGGCTAATTAAAGTTAAATCATTACATTCTTTTTTTTAGTTTATTTACCAAAATCTTGGGAATTTTTTTGTCCTTTCTTTTTTTTTTTTATCGATATTTATATAAATAGTCATTTGAGTACCATAATAACACAGTACAATGTCCTATTCACAAAATATCCATGTATTAAATTCGTTCGAATTTAATCACCCAAGAAGATAGACAAGCCTTCTAAACAGTGTATATTTTAATAAACGAAATGGGTCTTTCTACTTGCTTCAAACGACAATCCCATCAATTCTTCCATCTCATATTTCAAACTCTCTCAGCGTTAATTTGAAAGCAGAAAAAGGCCTCCTTCTTCGTTGTTTTGTTGCGGGGAGGGAAAAGAAAAGATAAAGCAAACGTTCATAAAAAAGTATATACACCATTAAGAAGAATCTCCTGACTTGATGGACAAACAACTATTTTTATACTCTTCAGCATCAAAGTGCCGGGTATAATTTAATAGTACCAAAACGTATAATTTGCGGTCACTCACGCTATTAGTATGTTTTTGCTATGATGGGCATCACAACTTGGAAACACTGAAACCAAGGATGGAAAAAAGAGTAAAAAAAAAAAGAATAAATAGGGGGAAAAGACCAGAAAGAAAGAAAGGGGATGTGTGTGGGGGTTCTTAATAGGAGGCTTTGAGAGTAGAGTAAGAAAAGAAATGTTACAGGAGGAGAAATAAGAAGAATTATTATTGGATTTCTTTAAACGTCCGTTGCAGTGGCCGAAGTAAATTTGCTAGAACCTTTAATCGGAGTGGAGTTGTTGATATCCTCCCTTCGATTTATTTGATTATGTGGAGGGTTTGGTGAGATGCGTGCCTTTCCCTAACGCCGGATCGTCTTGCAGCAAACCGCAATTTGAGAAAAAGGAAGAGAACATTTATTTGTTCCGACTGTCTTCCAAAATGGGCTGGAAATGGTATTGACGAGTTTGCGCCTAAATGTATCGAAATCCGTTTTGAGGGAAAACGAGGGTGTTTGTAAAAGTACATTAAAAGTTCGAAATGAGATTCCAATCTTGAAGTGAAATTATTTTCATTATAATACATCTTGTATCGCTTAAACATATTTCAATAATGCCTCTTTCCCACATTTACGTTCATTTTTATATGCTTGCTACACAACCATTTCTCGTTTATTGTCTTCAGAGGCAGACCTTCTTCAGACAGGTAAAAGAATCAAGACCCAGCGGGACTCTAGAGATCTATTTCTTTCTCATGGGGTTTACTGTCTCTATTAAACACGGGTGACGCACCCCCGGGATATCCAAGCGATCCTTCTTTTTTTCCGATCATCCATCTTTTCAACAAATTTACTGTTCTCCCCTTTTTCAAACGTCTTGTTCACGGTTACACCTTATTTGGCACAGCATAGTCTCATTTGGCTCTTACAGCATTAAAATTCATCATTATATCATATCACTTCTCATTTATAATTATTTCCCATTTTTGAACGTGATAGGTTTAGTTGAATTGTTATGGTCACGAGATCATGGCCGATGTTTGGGATCGAGTCCCGACATGAATAATCCGTCGCTTAGTGAGGCTGATGTACGTCAAACATGTCGAAACTCATTGTCTCCTCGTTGAGATGGTGTGGAAGTTAAGATAATGGAGTCCCATCTCTTGTATAATTATAGTTACCAGGCCGTCAATTACGCGGGCTGTATATGTTAATAAGCTATCATATTATTTATCCTATCCTATCCAATCCTACCTGATCCTATCCCATTCTATCCTATTCTATTCTATTCTATGCATCCATCCATCTATACACACGCATGCACACACACACATATATATTTGTGTGTGAGTGTGTGTACATCTTTCGCTATTTATAATATGATTTCATCAAGACATATAAAAAGCAATGCTTTAATTATATTTCGTTCAAGTATTTCATATTTTTACAGCCATCAAATTGCATTAGAATATCTGTAATTTCTGGCAGTAAGGGAATGAGCAAGGGGAAGTTGAGGCTATTGGGTCAAAAGCCAAATATCGCTATGCTGCTCCAAACAATGTGTATCTGAAAACTAGGCTCAAAAAATTGGACGAGAAGGAGGAAAATTGATTGATGTATGACATAACATTGTAGAAGGATTGGAAATAGAGATAGATCGCTAGCGTACCTCAAGGGAAAAAAGAAAGAAGAAAGACATACTATAGTTAAGCACGACAAACAATGGTCCTTTTTCTTTTTGGTGATGTAAAGGTAAGTTTTTATGGAGAATGGTGGCCGTGGTAGCCTAGTGGTCACGGCCATGGATTTGCGGCTGGCATTTCGTCAAGTCAGGTTCGAGCCCTGTTGCTACGAAAGATACACCGTGTATCAGGACTGATGCACGTTAAATCTTTCAAGGTTCCAAGTCCTTCTGTTGGCGTCATGTAGAAGTTTGGAGAGGGAGGAGCCGGCCCAGGTGTCCTCCACGTCATTTGAAAGAGACTCTAAGTTACGAAGCCCGTCGCCAATAGCTCTCGTGTTGCTTCTCATTGCGACTTTTACTAGCAATTACATCCATAGAGAGAGTGTGTGTGTTTCTGTTGTGTATACGTGTGTGTGTGTTTCTGTTGTGTATATGTGTGTATACTTGTGTGTGTTTTTGTTGCGTTTTCGTATGTGTGTATATGTTTCTATAGCGTTGCGTATGTGTGTGTGTGCTGGGAGAAATATTTTCTATTAAATTAATATTGGGTACACTATCATTACTACAGGCTGCATTCGAAATTCTAGTACTGCACACGAGATACAATTTTACATTCGTATTATATAATTTTGATTATATTGGGTTATTTATATAAGTTAATTCTTTTCTCCGATAGATAGAAGATAGTGGTCTAATTCTACCAAAGTTCCTCGTTGAATGAAGTCTACATACGTTAAACCTGTCTAAATTCAAAGTCCAAGGCTTGAGGGAAAGATTATGAAGAGCGGTTTACTTGTGGACTTCTTTATCTGACCTTGGCTTCAAACTACAATGAAACTACGCTGTTTTGATCTACTTTATATTCAGTTAACATTTGCCTATTAAAAAATGGTCGAGGGTAACCCTTTCGGGCCGAACGTACCAAATACACTTCACTAGAGAATGAGCTCAGAGGACGAATGCTGCGTATTCGCATTCTAAGGTGGAATGTTTTCTAAATATCTCTAGATGGCGCCCTGTGTCCATTACTTTTGAACCGAATGGTAGTTTTAAGGTCTTGACCTTCAATTTGATTTAAGTATTTTGCCCACCAGTGGTTGTGGGAGAGGAAGGAAAGCGCTTAATGTAAGCAAACTGAACTCGGCTCTTTAAACTTCCTGTGATGAACATTCGTGTCACTGGATTTTCACCGAATGTTTTTTATTGGTTTTTGCTATGCATTTTTTTATTTCTTTCCTTTTAGAACTGTACCGTCAGTATTGTTTGACTTTTCATTTTTTTGGATGTATTTCGTTTACTTCCCTTTTTATAGCGGAAAAACTTGACTCCTGTATATAATTGCGAGAAAGCGTTATTTAACTATCAGAAGAATATACTCACATAGTTGACGATCCAATTAATGATGAGAGTGTGATTAATTTTCTGAAAAGTTTGAAAAGAATATTTTTAGTAATTCTGAGGCGGACATTTTGTCAGGTGTTTCTCCGAAAATACATTGACATTTTCGGATAAAACTTGTTTTTCTTTATTCTGATTCAACAATATGTCTGAGAATAAGTTTCTTCCTAGTTCTCAATTAAGCGGAGTTTATTTTAGCTAAGTCTTTTCTCCTTCACTCCTGAATGGTCATGGTCGAGGGCTCATGGCCGTCATTTGTTTCAGTCGGAGTCGTAAGTTCTAACCTGATGCCACTGAATCCCCCCACGCCTTGTAGTGGGCCTGATGCACGTTAAAACTGGTAGAGAGGTTCCAAGTTTTTCCGTTGGCGTGAGTGTGGAACTTTGGAGAAGAGTACCAGCTCAGGTGTCCACTCGAAAGTGTAATACCATCTTCCAAATAATTTGCTTCTGTATTTAATTTAAATTTTTCCCTTTTTAAAACACATTTACTTCATATAATTTTTTTTATAGTCACGGATACGTTTTCTTCTTAAATATAATTGATTTGCCTTTTAGATAAATTTAATTGCTACTTTGCTGGCTGGTAGGCCTATATCCAGCAAGGCAAAACTTGCAATTTGGTCAGCCTTGCCTTGCAAAGCTTAAAAAAAAGCCATGCCGCGCAGGTATTTAAAACGCACGAAAAGGTGAAATTTGCCATCATGCTGCTTTTGCATTTTTTTATTCATCTGCCTTTTATCACCTTTTGGTACAGCTCATTGCCTTTTCCATCTTTTTTTTCCAAAATATTTTGCAAGCCATGCTTGTCGCCTTTAAGATACATCGGCTTCATTGCTGTTTTGTTCCATCGCATCGCGCGAAACGCTGCTAAAACGCTTTCAGCCATACGCTGTAGCGGCTATACTGGCAGCCATGCAGCCACGAAACTTCGCGTACCACTCATTGCATAATTTTGTCCACTTCACTCACATTTTCCCGGTGTAATGGCTACACCGGTCTGCCAACGTTCGCGTCATTTGTGTCAGTACGACCCCGTTTTAAACTCGGCAAACCACCGACAATCGTTGCTTTTGATGGACAAGAGTCCGGGTAACATTTTTCAATCCATTGTTTCGCTTGCACGGTGTTTTTACCCATTAAAAAACAATGTTTTATCAGAACACGAATCTCGGTTTTTTCCATTTTTTAAACAAACTACAAAACGACTTTACTCCAACCTCGATAACTCAGCTGTTTCTGGTCCGATCGACTTAAAATTTTGACACGTTTCAAGCAAAGGTTCGTACTCTAGAAAGACCTGGTTACTGGTTTACTACGAGTGCCATCTCTGGGTTAGTCTCGGGAGTTATTGATTGATGTGTTAAGCCTTTACAACTGAATTGATTTTTATAATCTTTTAAAGCACAAAATTTTTCAAAACAGTCCCCTAAGTTAACTTCCCGATATGCTAAAGAACACTGTTCATTTGCGTTCTCAAACGATTTTGATATTGAAACATACTCGGCAAACTTTTTTTTATTTCTAAAACAAAATGTATAGCTCCCTGTTTAGCCACCTTTCCCTTTCAAATGTGCTACGTTGACGCTGTGTTTGCCATTCATTCGAAAATCTCCTGACCATTGGATAACCAACCGCTTTACAGATCTAAAATGATTTCAGTGTTTTTCAGGTTTTTCTTTACTTCCTTCTTTGTACAGAATATAAACATTAACTTCACAAACCTCTGACTCTCAAAAGTTCTTTTTGGAGATAGTTTGCAAACATTATTGCATTTTATTCCCGGTGGCCATTAACTTACTTACTTACCTATTTTACATTATAAGAATTGTTAATTTGTACATATATAAGATACAAAAGATATGCCTTCGTAGAAACGCCATCCGATTTCTATAGCATTAATACATGTCCCCACAGCGGGAGTAACAGATCAATTGAAAAGTCCCCGGCCTCGCACATAGATGGCGCTACTAGAATTAAATACATATCTTTTTTAGTTAGCCCTTACCCTCAAAAGATGCGTGTATAAATTTGACAGCTGTCGGATCATTAGTTTGTGAATTATAGCATTTTGAGTGAAGCAACTTTTGTTATTGTGAAAAAAATGGATAAAAAGGAATTTCGCGTGTTGATAAAATATTGCCTTTCGAAGGGAAAAAATACAGTTGAAACAAAAACTTGGCTTGATGCCGAATTTCCGGACACTGCCCCAGGAAAATCAACCATCAAGGATTGGTATGCTAAGTTTAGACGTGGTGAAATGAGCACCGAAGACGGTGAACGCAGTGGATGCCCAAAAGAGGTTGTTACCGATGAAAACATTAAAAAAATCCCCAAAATGATTTTGAATGACCGTAAATTGAAATTGAATGAAATAGAAGACACTCTAAAGATATTAACTGAACGTGTACATCATATCATTCACGAATATTTGGGTATGAGAAAGCTCTGTGCAAAGTGGGTGCTGCGCGAGCTCACTTTTGACCAAAAACAACGACGAGTTGATGATTCAGAGCAGTGTTTGAAGTTGATCAAGCGTAATAAACCCGAGTTTTTGCGTCGATATGTGACAATGGATGAAACATGGCTCCATCCTTTCACTCCGAAGTCCAATCGACAGTCATCCGAGTGGACTGCACACGATGAACCCGCTTTAAAGCGTGGGAAAACGCAACAGTCGGCTGGCAAGGTTATGGCGTCTGTATTTTGGGATGCGCATGGAATAATTTTCATTGACTACCTTGAAAAAGGAAGGACTATCAACAGCGACTATTACATAGCGTTATTGGACCGTTTGAAGGACGAAATCGACGAAAAACGGACGCATTTGAAGATAAAGAAAGTGCTGTTTTGCCAAGACAATGAACCGTGTCACAAGTCAGTGAAAACGATAGCAAAAATCTATGAATTGGGCTTCGACTTGCTTCCTCATCCACCGTATCCTCCATATCTGGCCCCCAGCGACTATTTCCTGTTCTCAGATCTCAAAAGAATGCTCGCTGGGAAGAAATTTTCGTCGAATGAAGAGGTGATCGCCGAAACTGAGGCCTATTTTGAAGCAAAGGACAAATCGTACTACAAAAATGGTATCGAAAAGTTGGAGGGTCGCTATAATCAGTGTATCACCCTTGAAGGGAATTATGTTGAATAAAAAAAACTAATTTTGCCAGAAAAATGTGTTTTACTATGTTAGGCCGGAGACTTTTTAATTGACCTGTTATAATCACATTTTTTAGATGAACATGATTTCTTTTAATTTTTTGTCTTAAATTTTAAATGTTTTCAGCATCAGAAAATAAAGATGTATTATAGAGATTTCACCTCTCACAAAAGTTTATGAAGTTTTCTCTTTGAAGAAAAGGGAAGATGTATTTTAAGGCTCCTGTCAATCGGACAATTTAATTTTGATTGGAGTTTCTAATATAGTTCTTATATATTTGCTGTTTTATATATTTGAATGCAAAAATGTGTACCAGAAAGAGAATAAAATAAGGAAGGTTTCTGTCGAATTACATCTTCCTTCCGATTTTCGAAAATATTTAAGAATTTCTTAAGAATAATCTCCCACACGAATCAATAGAGTTAAAAACATTTTTTTCAAAAAAAAAAAAAAAAAAAATCGGAAGAAAATGTAATTTCCCAGAACTCTTTGTTATTTTTGCTCTTTCGGATGCACTTTTTTAAATTCCTATTATTAGTTCACACGCTCCTTATATATATATCTTGTCTAAATTTTCAACCGTTAATAAAATACTTTTTATTCATCCACTCAAGTTTAAATACATTTTTTTAAACTTGTAGTGGATGACACTTGATGTTAATACAGTTTTTTTCAAATATAAATTTATTTAATTGAATTTAATGCAATTTAGCCCAACCATTTGGCGCGATTTCAAAAATTGCCATACTTGGCGATTTTTCTTTTGGCTGAACCAAGGTAGCCACATTTGGCAAAATACCACCAAATAATTCCTGTTGCCAAGTGTGGTTTGGCTAAACTGCATTCCAACCATTTAGTTTACCGGATGAATTAAGATATTTAGCAGGATATATAAATTTAGGAATAAATACCGTCAGTGACAAAGCGTGTAGATCGCTGGAAAAAATTTCTTTTCCCACTTAATATTGTGATTCTGTCATATGTATATACGTATTTATATTAATTGTAATTATTTAATAAATAGGGATAATAGGGGATGAATAAAATGTCTCAAGTTTAAATATATTTTTTTAAACTTGTAGTGGATGACATTTGATGTTAATACAGTTTTTTCAAATATTAATTAATTTAATTAAATTTAATACAGTTTAGCTCAATCACTTGGCGCGATTTCAAAAATTGGCACCAAACTTGGCGATTTTTTTTTTTTTTTTTTTTGGCTGAACTTTAAGTCCGTAAAAGGACCAGGGTAGCCATATTTGGCAAAATACTGCCAAATAATTTCTGTCGCCAAGGGTGGTTGGTCTAAACTGTATTCCAACCATTTAAGTTACCGGATTAATTAATTAATTTTAGTTTTATATGGGAGAAAAAATTGCCACTTAATGTTATGATTCTGTCATCTGTATATATATATTTATATTAATTGTAATTATTCAATAAAAAAAATAACTAAAATAAAAAATTTCTTTGTTGACCTAAGTAGAAATTGACTTTAATTTTTTATATTACTTGTTTTCATTCAAATAGTAAAGTAGTAAAGATTTGAGGATGGTATTATAAATTCCATATAATTAACATTACGTGCATGAAATCAAAATAGTCAATGGACGGGTGCTTTAACAGGATAATATTGTGTAATTTATTTAGTATAATTTACAATACAGTAGTTGTATTGGAAATATGTATATAAACATTTTTTGAATATGACGTATGATGATATGAATGATGATGATATTTTGAATATGATTTTTATTCCGAGTTTCTCTAAAACGAACGTTTTTCTTTGCAATTCAGACTTTTCTTTGTTCCTCCTTACGCATACACATATCGAAAATATCTCGTCTGTGATCTTTCACACCACCCCCATCTGGTCATCTTCGATATCTGTGCGCAATCAGAAAAAGCAAAAATGTTGTTCCTGGGAAAGAGAGGGCGGACGTCCATCGCGTGAAGTGGCCACGGTCCATCTCGCGTGTTCGCGTGATCCTTCATCTCCCGATGATATCTGGACGGACAGGATGGCCGAAGGAGAGGTGTGACCGCTCCAGATGAGACCGGGACTGTCACGCTCTTCCACCTTTTAACGCGATTGGATGATTACAGATACGGGAGGCTGGCTGTCATATCTGCCTAAATGCCACGTCGTTAGCAAGACGGAGATTTACAGATAGATCGCTATGGGAAGTTGTTAAGTAAAAGAAAAACGGATTTTTCTTCTGTGCTCTGTTCAGATGTGATTTTATCGAAATTGGCTTGGGTAGGCTTCGCAGGACATTTGCAAAATATGAACATTTATGGGACTCGGAAACTTTTACTGAAAATTAAGTTTTTTTTTTCGTCTTGTATAAATTATTGTCCTAGTTTCGGGCTTCAGACCGGAATATTTTTTTCATTGGAAGGTTTCTTAGGACATGTGCAAAATACTCAAAAGTTTTACTGATAATTCAGCTTTTTATTTTGTTTTGCTTTCGTATTAGCAAACAAAAAGGATATTGGTTGAGTTAATTACAAAATATCATAGCTGACCACTTTTGAAAAGGTAGTAGCTGACTACTTTCTAAAACGTTGAAACTAACCTTTTTTTCAAAATTTTGTTCGGTCGCTGATTCGATCCTTGGCCGCTAAAGATCCACCGTGTATCCGGGGCTGATGCACGTTAAATCTGTCGGGGCCCAAAGTTCTTCCGTTGGCGTGGTGTGAAAGTTAGGAGAGAAGGATGACAGCTCAGGTATCATCCTCTTCTCTTGACCGTGTTTCAAAATTACGAGGTCTATCGCCAATAGCCAATATTGTAACGAAATCGCGGATTTCTTTACAAAGCTCGCTTTCACTTATGGTGAGAGAAGGGATGTATCTGCCCCTCGGTCTCATATAGTTTTGACTTTGAAAAATAAGCTTCTTTCTGACTGGGAGGTCTGGTGGTCAACTTGTAATACTGGTATTCGGATTCAGTCACATATTCTGAGACCAAATTTGAATTTTTAAACGAATTCTAGTTTTATTAAACGCTTCTTAACTGGTCATGATCTCTTCATTTCTTATTTAAATTGTTTTAATTTAAAGAATACAAATTTATGTCTCTGTGGCTCTGTTGGAGATGCTGACCCCTACGTTTTCTCTTGCCCTTTTACCGGAGGTTTTCATTTAAAATATCCTGTTGTTGAAGCGAAACTTATTTGGTTGAGGTCCGTGGATGAAAATCCTTACTTGGATTTTAAGCTTAAATCCTGTATACTTACGGCTCGTAAAATTACCCAACAAAATTTTTAATTGTTTTAAATTTTTACTATATTTCTCAATATTTTCCCCTTACTGTGTAGCTATAATTGTATGCCTTGTATATATGTTCATACCTTTGCCTGGTAATTCATTTTTTGTTTACGAGTTTGTGGACGTTTTTGTATTGTGCCATTTAACCTGTTGTTGCATCTTATTTCTGCAAGAAAATTTCAACTGTTATTTTTTTTTTCTTGTGTTACTGTCATGTACATTTTTTACTGTGCGAATACCTTGTACCTTTTGTTTAACCTTTATTTCAAAATTATGTACATCTTATGTTATTTTGTCAATAAATGCTGAGTGCGGGGTGATTGTTCCCCCGGGGGGGGCGGTTTGCAGCTCTAAGCCTTTTAGGTGAGCTCGGTCCCCTTGGGTATTCTGCCAACAGCCCTCATGTTGCTTCTAGTGCGACGTTAATAAATACTAAACTAAACGAAAAATTTCAAAATTTTATCGTATTTTTGCGTACATATTTGATACCTGCTGTCACCAGTAATTTACTTAATTTTCTTTTCTTAACATTTAAAAAATACGCTATAATGAATACCTCCTAAATATTTTATAGGATTGAAATAAGACATATATAATATATATGTTTGATGATTGATTTCACCAGCAATAAACTGAATTTTAAATCTAAGTTACAATAAATTACTCCTAAATTTCTTTGTCTGATTGAAATAAAACAAATATAAAAATTAAGTATTTTATTCTCTTCTTGACTAATATATTACCTTAAATCATATGTAATAAGATACCCAGTAAAATATCACCGAAAATGAACAAAATTATTCAGAATATTAAGGCAGTTGTGAGGCAGCCATTTTTGCCTCAAGAATTTCTAGGTACTTCGTTTTAAATTGGCTTCCCTTTTGGAATATTTTGGAGTCAAATGATTCCAATGTAGATTAACCATTATTATATACAATAAATGGACTTTTGTAAAAAGTCATATAATGTAACAAATTAAATTAAAACAAACTATATTTAACGCGTTTTAAAAAGAAAAAAATTTTAGCAGCGGAACCTATTTCTTTACAACACGTAACATAAAATAATTTTTAGTTTTTAATTATTATCCAAGTTTAGAGAATCACACAGAAATAAAAATACATTTGCATGTGTCTTTTTTTAAGGAATTTCGGTTATTTTCGTAAAACATTTGCAATTGGCTGATTGATTGTTTAATAGCCTCAGAGAAGAAATATAAGAGCTATTGGTGATGGACCTCATAATTTAGAACATTTGCAAACTAAGAGCTCAGTTTTGATACTTCTGTTAAGACTTTTGATTTTTGTGTGGCGATTGTTTTAACTTTTAGTTTTATATTGGAAAAGAAATAAGTTTGAGGGCGCGTGAGTTTTCTCCCAAAGTTTACCTTTGGTTTTTTTTTTTTTTTTTTTGGGGGGGGGGTTGTGTGGGGGGGATGGTTTTGGATTTATGGTCGGCGGCATTCATTCAGTCGCGGGTTCGATCCTTGGCCACTGAAGACCCACCGAGGCTGATGCACGTTAAATCTGTCGGGGCACAAAGTCCTCCATTTGTCGTGTGTGGAAGTTGGGAGAGGGAGGTTCCTGATCAGGTGTCATCCTCGTCACTTGACCAAGGTTCAAAATTACGAGGTCCGTCGCCAATAGCCCTCGTGTTTCTAGTGGTTACAAATAAAAACTAAAAATTATCTTTGGATTATACCTGGTTTGAATAAATATCAAAGGAAATCTGCAAACCAGAGGTACTTGGTTCTCGCGCTTTATTCAAAGGATTCCATTTTTGTTTGTATTAGTCTCGCATTGAGAGAAAAACTGTGTTAGAGAAAGTTTTACTATTAATGAATTTATCATAATCATTATCAAGTAAAAGGAACCATATATACGGTTTTTATACCTGAGGTATTCGTATTGTAGATCTTCTCCAGCATAATAATCTAACAATGAAGTTAATCAGGTAATGAATAAGTAGTGTCGAAACACTTTTTCTATGCTTGGAAACAGAATTTTTTAGGTATTTTAATATGTCATTTTATAGTTTTATTAACTGTTATCATTGAAATAAATTAAAAAATATTTTATAATTATGTTTTGAAACTATTTGGTAGAAGAAAGGACAATTATGTAATAATTTAAGGTATCGTACTCCTTTAAAAGGTCATTTTTGTCAAAATTTTCGATTTTCTAATTTTAATGTCAGTTTAAAATTTAACCCCTTTTTTCTTTCTAATAGCGTTTGTGAATTTTGTTTATACCTTATTTAGAACTTAAGTTACAGGGATTTGAATTTTACTCGGTAGCTAATTTTTAATTGCATTTGAAAGTTTGATTTTGATTTTCCTCAAAATGAGTTTTCTCGACATATTCACATATGGCAACGTAGATATCAGGGAAAGTTATGAACCAAATTAATTCAAATTTTTCAAGTATCTTCCTTATATAGCTTTTAAGAATCCCTACTACTTCCATGGTTGTAAAATTAATATGTTTTTAGAAACAGAGATATAAATCATGTATTGTTATAACTTTTTTTTTTTTTTTTTTGATTTTTCATTGTTATTTGAGTCGAAACGCAATAAAGATTGTAGTAATATGATTTTCATCATGAAAGTAGTACCAGACACAAACAATGTTATGATAAAAAAAAAAAAGCTAAAAGTTACAGAATAATGATATTTTTGTTTACTTTTGAGTTATGAGCGTTATTCTGATAATCAATTTATGTACTATTTCCACCGTGTTTTCCACTCGAAAAAATTTTTTTGAGTTAAAATCAGATTATTAAATGTGTTTTTCGTAGATTTAGGTTTTATTTAAGCATTAAAAATGTTTTGATAGCAAATATCAATGTATTTCAAAAAAAATTTCTTCGAAGGTGTACGGATACCTTAAAAATGAAAGAGTTAGTGATAAGTAATCAGAAATAAAATCGCGCGTACTGTGATTAAAGTAAAATGATAGAAGACTCGAAGTTAGTGCGAATTTAAACTCATAGTCAGTGAATCAGACCCTTCTTGTTAATACTATTACTGACTCAGACCTATCAAGCCAGTATTGGTTAAGTAAATACTTATGATATTAAGCTTTGGATTCGGACTTGTGAAGGGATTTTATCTACAGATGCAATAAGATTTTGAATGTTGAATATTCATAGTTATGCATCAAATAATTTGACCGCATCTACTGTCTGACTTTCTATTCATTTGACTATTTAAATATTGACCAGTGATGGAATGATCAAGTGAAGGAAGTAATCTCGGAGTGTTACTGTGTATATAAATGCACAGTAAGTTTGTATATATATTTATTAATGTACAGTCCACTATACTGCGCAAAAATAATAATTGCGGTTCCTCCGTGTTTCGTTTCTTCACGAAATACAAAGCTGAAGTGCAATTCACGAAATACAATTCTTCACGAAGCATATTTATATTATGGCGATATAACCTTTTTTTCCAAGTTCCTCCTCCCCCGTATAACATGTTTTTAAATTTGTGCTATTAACTCACACTTTCTCTATATATATCTTGTTCGAATTTTCAATCGTTAATAAAATACTTTTTGTCCATCCACTATAAATTCAAATACATTTTTTTAAACTTGTAATGGATGACGACGTTAATACAGTATTTTCAAATATTAATTCATTTAGTTAAATTTTATTGGTGAAAATGCAGTTTGGCCCAACCGCTTAGCGCGATTTCAAAAATTGCCAAACTTGGTGATTTGTTTTAGGCTGAATGTTAAGTCCGCGAAGCTTTCCAGGTAGTCATATTTGGCAAAATACCGC
>BMAW01066904.1:252717-282155 GCA_019974015.1 Nephila pilipes | reverse complement strand
GGGGGGGGGGGACATAGGGGAAGAATGCTGCGGCGATTGCAGGTGGCGAAACAAGTCGCAAATATTCATTACCCTGTGACGTCATTTTCAAAGTTCATGATAGCTGTCAAAACATAAATATAAGAAAATGGAAAAAAATTAATAATATTGTTAAATTGAAAAATATTGTTAACCCTGAGTAAAATTTTTAAAAAGTAAAAGGTTAAGAAAAATGAATTATTTGAAGGAGGGAAAATAAAAAAAATTGACACTTAAAATTCGTCTTTTTAACTTACAAGACAATATTAGATTTGAACATATTATGTTTTACAATTGATTGAAATACGATTATCAGGACCATTTAAATATTTGTTTCAAAATGCTTTTGTGTTCAAGGAATATTCTATTCAGTAAAGGATTAAAATGCTGCTTCGACGATAACTATTCTTTGCAGTTTCTTAAGAGAACAGAAAATGTTTGTCCCTCCATTTTATTCTAAATTTTTCCTCTATAAAATAATTAAATAATAGGTGTGGTTTAAAAAGTATAAATATATATATGTGTGTGTATGTGTGTATATATATAGTTTAGTTTTTATTAACGTCGCACTAGAAGCAACACGAGGGCTATTGGCGACGGACCTCGTAATTTTGAACCACGGTCAAGTGACGAGGACGACACCTGAGCTGGCACCCCCCTCTCCTAACATCCACACCACGCCAACGGGAGGACTTTGGGCCCCGAACAGATTTAACGTGCATCAGCCCCGGCTACACGGCGGGTCTTTGGTGGCCAAGGATCGAACCCGCGACTGAACGAAAACCGCCAGCCGCTATCCACGACCTTGACCACTAGGCTACCGCGGCCCCCGTGTGTATATATATATCTTTACACAAACACACTCACACATATATATATGATTTCCTATCCTCCTATTTCTTAGAAAAAATTATACTTTCCCTTAAATATCTGAAATAATTTAATTAGAAACGCAGAAAGCATTAGAATATGTTAAAGTTGTTATGTTCACTATACAGCACCAAATATACCTAGGAAGATTTTTAAAAAAACTTAACACATGCCCATTAGATGTAAGTTAAAAAAAAATATACATTAAATTAAAATTTTTAAAAACTTACACTGAGGTTTTTGAAAGTTTGTGTATTAGAAAAGATTTGAAGAAAGATACGGATTAGAAAAGATATGAACACGTAAAAATTTGCTGTATTTATACATTATATCTATTTTGCAAAAAAATTTATATTTATGCTTGATCAGTAGAGGAAAACAAGCTATTGATTGGAGTTCCACACAATTTTATTCAAACATTGTTTACCATCTAAGTAAAAATTCTAAATTTGTTTAAATCATTATACAATAGTTAAAAAATATCCTTGACTACAACAATACGAATTGAGAAAAAGTATGTACGAATCTGTATTTTGTTTGTTATTTTTGAAGAAAATGCTTTTAAAATTCTCTCACAGAATTAATCCTAGATAACATCATTTGTAAGAAAAGTGTATATAGATTACATTAACAGTCAAATGACGTTGATTCAAATATTTTTAACTTGAATTCAGCATGAAGAAAATGTAACTCAACTATTTAAGAAAATAATAAATAACATTTTGCAAAATGCCAATCAAATTTGACATCTGTTGAAATTTGAAAAAAAAAAAAAAAAAATTACGAAAAACAGAAAGCAGGTAACAAAATTTTTATACCATCTCTTTCTTCTATAATACCTCAAAATTAAATGAGGTAAGTTTATAGGTTTTTTTCATTGAAATCAACATTTCAAATAAATCAGTTTTTCAATATATTTCGGTTTTAATTTCATATTTGAAAAATTATAAAATAAAAGTAATAGTTATTTAGAATTATAATAATAAACTAAAGAAAAATAGAGAGAAAAACAAAATCTCACTTGTAGAAATTCAGTGTCTATTTTTCGATACTATTCCCAAAAATTGATAAGAGAGAAGGTGAAGTTTTATGGCGCGAGGCCAGATACAGTTGTGCTGCTCCAAACAAGATATGATCTAGATGTTTGAAAAATGGAAAAAAAATTGGCATGAAAGAGTCGAGAATAGAGAAAGATCGCTAGCGTATCCCGAGGGTGCGTCACTCGTATTTACCAAAGACAATAAACCCCATGGGAGAAAAAAAATAGAACAGCACCTTACTTCGAGGTCATGATCACAAATTGATGAGTTCTATGGCTTTCAATTATGATAAAATAATATGTTTTCAAAACTTTAATAATTATCAACTACTTAAAATATTAAAACTGTAATTTCTTTATAAAATGGAATGTAGTAAATATCCTTTTGCAGCGTGTGTGACATCTCCCCCTCCTTTCTAAAGCATAAATTCTCTTTAAATTTCTTTAACAGCATATAAAATATTCTAAAAATGTTGTAAAATTTTTTTAAAAGTAAAACAAGCTCGAAAATGGTTATAAGAATATATTTATTGAAAATACAATCAATATAAAGGATATAATCGTATTTGAAACTTTTTAATGCAGTTGAATTCGAAACTGATGTAAATAATTAATTTTTCAAATATTCATTTAATACAAAATGTGTAATTGTATTTGGAACTTTTCCATGAAAGAATGTATTTTTTAAATGCTATCAATTATATATATATATATATATGAAAAAGGAATTTTTTATGCAGCGGAGCTCGAAACTGAAGTAAAGAATTCATTTTTTAAAATGCAGTTATTAAAAAAGGTCGGTGATTTTATTAACGTCGCACCAGAAGCAACACGAGGGCTACTGGCGACGGACCCCGTGATTTTGAACCTCGGTCAAGTGACGAACATGACACCTGAACTGGCACCCCCTCTCCTAACTTCCACACTACGCCAACAGGGGGGCATTTGAGTTCCGACAGATTAAACGTGCATCAGCTCCGGCTACACGGAGAGTCTTCAGTGGCATCAAGACTCGACTCAATGAAAACTGCCAGTCACGACTATGACCACTAGGCTATTGCGGCCACATTATAAATGTTTAATTGTATTTAGAACTTTCTTTTTTATGATGATTAGGAAAAAGCCATATCTACCTCTTTAAAACGTCCTCATGTACGACGTAGATTCTATTAAGCAATTCGCTTTTTAACATTAAAGCCATTAACGTTCTCAGCAGCGATCATAAAACCAAACTGATGGAAATAGCTCTCACTAAGATTCTTCCTCCCCACGTCTGCAACATCACAAACGCTAATTGGCTCAAATATCAAGAATTTCTCTATAATAATCTCCCCGGAAAGTTGGAAATTAACAATATCAATGATCGTGATGAAGTTATTAATGCACTCATGAACTACATCAAAATTGCAATTAACTTAGCCAGCACCTCAAAAAATATCCCCACACCGCATCTCAGACTCCTTTCACATATCCGCAACCTAATTAAAAATAAAAACAGAATAAGAAAGTGGCAACAAACTCATTTCCCCCCTTTCAAAAAATAACTTAAAAATTGTCATAGGCTTTATTTTTTTAACAAGATGCAAGCAAAATCATCTACTTATCCTGGGCGTAATTAATATAAATTGTTTCGCATTTTAATGAAAGGCTTCTTTCGTTTTATCTTACCATTAGTCAAAATCCCAAAAGAATATTCTAGAAAGACTAAGAAAATAAAATATATGTATTTTCAACAATTTTGTTCAATAATACAAGGGAATGAAAAATGTTCAAACAATTATTTTCAAATCCTATTTACATGAATTAGATTAGTTAAACTAAAATAAAAGTCTGCATTAGTTTGAGGTTGAGTGAAATTTAATTTAAGACAAAATATTACAACTGAATATAACAGATTCAGGGCCAAATAGTAGTCATCAAGATGATGCTTTTGTAACTCAACAAAACAATTTTAATCTGTTTTCATAATAAACTTTTCTGTTTGGATGTAAAATGTAAAGAATTTTCATTTTTATATGCTTACAATTATTCTTACTCTATATTGTCCTATGAAATGTTATGTGTATGTTGCATTTACTTTTATTTTTTACACAAATATGTGTATCAAGAAATACACAATCATGTATTTGAAAAAAATTGGCTAATTTTCTTCCCGACTCTTTTATTAGTAAACATATTTAAAATACTTAATACTTATTTTAAAATTCTCACTATTTAATAATCATAAATTATTTTTAAAATTGAAAAAAAAATATCTATATATTATGAGTTAGGATAAATATCACACAATACTATATACTTTTGCCACACTGTGTCTATATGTTTACCGTAATGGGTTCTTATAATTCAGAATTATAAAAACTTACAGTTTCTTACACTAAATTGAAAGTTTAATTAGGATTTAAACATAGATATAAAATGTGATACATATTATGCAAAAAATATTTAACATAAATAAATATAACATTAAATATAAATTAACAAAAACACAAGTTTTGCATTTATTATTATTAAATGATTATTACACATGACAATTTACAAAAAAATATTTTTTCTTAAGTATTGAATATTTAATTTCAATTGAAAAAGCTAACAAGATTTCCAAGTTCACTGAGGACCAAACAAACAGAATTGTACATGATTTTGTTAAAATGATATACTTTCCTATTTTCACCTTACAGTGTTCCTATTTACAATTCAATGTTAATAAGAATTAAACTTAAGTATAACTGAAATGTATATTTTCTAAAAGCACGATGTTTCTATTGAATATTACCCACAAACATTTTAATTTAACTTAAAACTTTTAGAAAATTTAATCAATTCTTAATTGAATTTAGATAGTGTTCAGATGGCAAGTTGTTACTCAATAAAATAATGTAATAATTTCTTGTATATTTGTTTGACTCCATAAATTGAAAATCTTAATAATAATTGAAATAAACTTTTCTAATTGAATGTAAAATGTAATGAAATTTCATTTTTGTAAGCTTAGAATTTTAGCTAGCTTCTCAATCAAAACATTTCCAAGAAATTATGCTTATGTTGCATTTACTTTTTTTTCTTCACACAAATATATACATCAAGATATATACAACTATGTATTAGGAAAAAAATTGGCTAATTTTCATCCTGAATCTCTTATTAGTAAACATGTTTAAAATATTTAAGATTTATTTTAAAATTCTAACTACATAATACTGTCAAAAATGGATGCAATCATTAATTTTTTTTAAAGTTTAAAAAAAAAAAAAAAAAGATCAATATCATTATGAGTTAGGATAATTAGAAGAGACTATTTCACAATACTATATACTTTTGCCACACTCTGTCTATACTTTTACCATAATGGGTTCTTATAATTCAGAATTATAAAAACTTACAGTTTCTTACACTAAATTGAAAGTTTAATTAGGATTTAAACATAGATATAAAATGTGATACATATTATGCAAAAAATATTTAACATAAATAAAAATAACATTAAATATAAATTAACAAAAGCACAAGTTTTGCTTTTATTATTATTAAATGATTATTACACATGACAATTTGTAAAAAAATATATTTTCTTAAGTATTGAATACTTAATTTCATTTGAAAAAGCTAACAAGATTTCCAAGTTCACTGAAGATCAAACAAACAAAATTGTACATGATTTTTTTGAAATGTTATACTTTCCTATTTTCAGCTTAAAATGCTCGTATTTACAATTTCATTTTCGTTCATTCAATTTCATTTCGTATTTTATTTAATTCGCTTTCATTAAATATATAATGTTTCTGATGAATATTACATTCAAACATATTAATATAAAAATTTAAGACTTTTTGAAAATTTAATCAATTCTTAATTGAATAAGGTATTGTTCAGATGGCAAGGTGTTACTCTTTAAAAGAATATTATAATCTTTTTTTTTTGTTACGACCGGATGAATTGAAAATTTTTGCATTATATCAACAAGACAGACGAATCGGGGATTTGCTATTTGTTTCTTTATTGTAATTATTTAGAAAATAGCCAATAGTTCATAAGTAGTTGGATATGGTAACCTAGAAAAATCTGATAGTCTACACTTTGTAGGAATAAACACTGCCATTCCAAAGTGGCATTACACGTCCGGTCTAAATCGTTCCTATTATCTACATCACTTGTTTCCTTCCGCTCCTCTCTGAACATCTGCGCAAATTCCCGCGCATAACATTACCGCTGATTTTTGAGCTCAGGCACCAATGAGTAACAAGTTGTTGGCGTCCGATTGTGCGAAGGAAAAAAGTGTGAAGAAACAGCAACACTCAACTCAAACATTGATTCAAATAGTTACTAATCAACGAATTGTTTCCTATATAAATTTTTACATGGAGGTTAATGAAAGTTTATCATCAAAGCAAAGTCAAACGGCATAGTGAAGTGTGACCTCTCATATTGAAGAGGAGAGTAGTGTTTCATCATTCAAAGACTTGATTTAAGATCATTCATTGATGTTGACAGCATGGATGGGAATGATAATTGTTGTCCAATATGTTTTGAACCTTTAAAAGACAAAAGAACAGCATTCCTCGATATTTGTGATCATGTGTATTGTTTCTCATGTCTTGATAAGTGGTTAAAGGTAAGTTAATTTTTGATAAATGGATTAGCACGTGTTTGCTTTGCGAAATTTTTTTTGATCAATATTGTTGGAAATACCTTCAGTTCTTCTTCGAACAAATGTTACGTATTTTTAATAATTTCAGTGTGCATTTTTCCCCCTATAGAAAATTGAACATAATTCAGTGTTCCCTGGGGTTTTGCCGTTTTTTTTAAAGGATAATCGGTATGCCGAACAATTACAAAAATAGCCGAATTTTGCGAAGAATCCCTATCTCGTATATTGCATGTTTGCGTCGAAAATTAAATTTATAAAACTCGTACTTCAAGAAACAGCTGTAGAATATATGAAAATTATTACTATAAATTTGTATATAATTAATATGAATAAAACTGATATATTTCAAAAATAGTTCTAACAAAATTCACTACTGTACTTAATAATAATTTTATAACTTGGTAATAACTTCTTGCTGTATATTTTATGCATATTTTGACAAACCAGAAAAAGCTATCAGAGGTTTTATTCCAATAATGGTTGTCATAACAATATGATATCAAATGCACGCTGCTTTATTTAGCCATGATCTTTATCACCTTGTCTTGTCATTTTTTTAAAAAAAGATTCTTATATCAATTATCATTGTCCCAATTCTCATACATGCTTGGTTGCTAAATTTCAATTTTTGTGTGTGTGTGTGTGGAATTTGGGATCTGACTACTACAGAACAGAATAAAGTAGAGTATTTTCAAAGGTATGGTATCGTGGCATAAAAAGAAGTGTGTTAATGGACATGATATGCCACTTTTTTTGTAAAGAGCACAGGGTGATATTATAGTTTTGCAGAATGTGGTACACGAGCATCCATTCCACTATTACATTTCTGACTACATTAAGGTTTATTTATCATTGATATAAAGAATAAGCTGTTGATTGGAGAAATGAGTGAAATATGAAGAACAAGATAAGGGTAGACTGAAACAATTATCCTATGGAGATTTATGCTCGCATCCTATTAATGATGGTCAAAGAAAAAATTCTTGGGACTCAACCACATTGTTACAAAAATATTCCTTGATATTTGGGAAAAATTGCAAAAAGAAAGAGTGTCATTGTTAGAGTTTCTGATAGAACATTGAGGCTCAGCTTTAGTATCGTACAACTAAATTTTTCGCCGAAAAATACCGCTAAGTTTGCGATTAAAGATAATTGTTATCAACCCATACCCACAGCCCATTGGATGGCACTGTAAGCAATACCTAAGTTTTAAGAAATAGTTTTTTAGCCTAGGCTTCAGTATAAAGACTTATGGAACAGCAATAGCGACTGTTGAATTCTCCTTTCTCTTCCCTTCTCAAACTCTCCTAGGAAGCGCATGTGCTAACCTTCCGAGAGCAAGAACTAAATGATTGAAATAAAAATGGAATCCATATACATCGTCTCTTAATTTAACATTACCACATTCTACAATGGCATAGTAAAAATCATAGTGGAACTCTGCACCACTTTTTATATTCTTATATAAACTTATTTAGTGTCAGTCTTATTTCATTGGCATCTTGAATGAAATAATGAATTTTTGGTTACTCTGAAATGATATAAGATTGGTAAAAATTATATCTAATTTCATGTTTGATTGGATTTTGTGCATGTATCTTCCAAATATAACATTTTTTTGGTACTTGTCTATTATAGTGGCGCCCGATGATTAATCGCCAAGCGACTGAGAAATATTGCCAAGTAGATTGTATTAAAAGATAGGCTTCACGAGTTTGGCGACGACTTGACGTAATCATAATTTGACAGGTGCTGCTATAACAGCCAAGTACCATTTTTTTTAAAGAAATTTTTGTTGTTTTCTTTTTCTGAAGTATATACAATTTTTCTTTCTTGGCAATTATTTTACTTATAGTTCTGAATTTGGAGTAATTAGTAAAAGGCAATTTTTGAATGTGATAGGAATTTCAGTCTTATGAATTAATTTTTGGTTACCTTAATAGTTTTTCTTTTGGGAAACTTCTACATAAGTTGTATTTTTTTACCTTTATTGCTACTTGTAAAAACTGGGAGAGGATTTTTGAAAAACAGCTAATAATATTTTAAAAATACACTACATAGCACTTTTTGCTTTTAACTATTTTTATTAAAATCTTTTATTGTTCTTTGTGATCATAGCCGAACATATTGGAGTGCTCCTTTAATTACTCTGTTATATCTTCAAAATATGATGGGGCTTTTTTATTATCGTTAATTGGAACAAAATGCATGTTTTTTAAGTAGTATTTTTAACTGTTCGTAGAGAAGTTAAATTTTATATTAATTATGGTATGCCAGCAAAATGTTTCAAATCTTATAATGTATCTTTTGAATCTAATAGTTTAAGTATTGAATGGGCTCATAGGCTATTTTGACACGTAAATTTTGATTTTGCTTCAACATAAATGAATAAAAATTCTACTGTAACTGGTTTAAAAAACTTAAGAGGTAAACTTGAATCTCTTGTACAAGTTGTAATATTTCTAATTGTATTAGAGTTATACTTTTAAAACTCGTACTCAGTGTATTGGTTAAACTTGGGAATAGGGTGTCCCCTAGGTGATTGGCGATGAAAGTTGGCGACTTCTTAGATAGGTCGCCAAATGTGTGTGACTTAAGTATTGAGTATTCTTAGGCTTACCATAGTAAATCACCATGTTTAAATCATTTTCGTCCTCAAAAGTTGCCAATACTCTCTAAAAGTCGCCAATCGCCTAGAGGATTCCCTATTCCCGACTTCACCCAGTGTATTTACCAAATAACGTGTTGGACAAAATACATATGGATGTGTGTGATCCATCACTTATAAAATCATACTTGTCTTTAATTGACAGTTACTCTAGATATTCTATTGTATATATTACTGAAAGGAAATCGGATGTTTTTACATGATTTAAAGAGTATGTTGCTTTTACAGAAAACCAGTTAGATAGAAAGTAAAATCTTTTTGAACTTACAAAAGGCTGGAATTTTATAGTAAAGATTTTGAATCTTTTCTTAAAGAATTAGGTATAAAAGCCGAAATAATGTTTATTCTGTGGAAGAGAATGGAGTAGTTGTAAGATTCTATAGGACTACAGTAAAAGGGATTGGAGCCATTTTGTTGGATAGTGGATTGGAGTTATGATTTTGAGGTGAAGCTTTACAAATATTTGTTCATATACACAATTGTTGTGAACATAAATTGACTAAAGGTGTGATATTGTTTGAAATATGGACAGATTTGAAATCCTCAAACATTTCAAGATTTTAGTATCGTTCGCATATTGTCATAACCCCAGTATGGGAAGAAATAAACTGCTAAAGAAAGCCAATGTAGGAATCTTAGTTGGTTATACAATGGATACTAAGGGTTATTGTGTTTGGTTACCTGATAAGCAACATTGAATTGAAAACATGTAAGTAAAAATAGATGAAACTAAAAATGAGGTTTCACTTGCATTTGATATGAAATCACAGGAAGAATGTTCATTTGTTACGAATCAAGGAATATGTTAAAAATGAGAAAATTAAAATGGAGGAAATGAAACCTAAGAATGAATCTGAATTGAAACCTAAATCAATGATAGAAATTTCATAATGAACAAGAATATAAAAGATCTCGGAGAAAAAGCTCATGTATTGATGTTTATTATTATCTCCCAATCGGAATACCATGTTTGGGCTCAATAAATGATGTTACTAAGTATTGTGAAAAAGAAAATTTAATACGTAACTCTGAATTATATAAATTTAAACTATATCTCAAAGAGGGATCGAGTAGATTGAGATATAACTAATAATTCAGGTATTGAAAGTTCTAACAAATTGGATCATTCGAACTTTGTAGATCTCTTTCAGAGTGAAGTTCATAGCTTTGAAATTCCTCATTTATTCTAACAATCCCAAAATTCTTCAGAAAAACATAATTGGTATCAATCGATAGATAAAGAGATGGAAAAAAGTGTGGACATTATTTGATCCTCTCCTAAAATGCTTAAGTTATACGTTGTAAGTTAGCTCATTTTGTTCATTCAGAAAAATGCTAATTCAAAAATAAAGAAATTTAAAGCTAGACTTGTAGCTCAGGAGTTTAAACAAATATTTGGAATGGACTATACAAACATATTTTCACCAGTTGCAAATTAAATGGAAAAAAAAAATTAAAAGCTAATTTCTATTAAGCTATTTTTTGTATTTCTGGTTTCATTGTTGGGTTGATTGCATGTGCAGCTATATATAAAGACAGCATTTTTGTAAAGCGAGTTATTTGAAGAAACCTACAAGCATCAACAACCATGTTATGTGAAAAAGGGGAAGGAATCTAAAGTATGCTTACTACAGATATTGATTTATGGTCTTCATCTGAGCAATAGAATGTGGAATAAAGAATTGAACATTATGTTAGAATAATTTTGTTTTCATCAACTTAAATATTATAATTGTGTTTATAAGTGGATAGGTTATGTAATATTGCTTGTATATGTTGACGAAAGAGAATTTAAAGTAGCATTTATTAGAAATAATTTAAATTAGCACATATATATTGAGAGAGAGAGGAAGTCTCAGCCTAAACAGATTGAAATTTTTTATTGAAAGATGGTAATACAAATACTTTTTGCTCCATTTCCTTGACATCAAACCTGACATGTAGAATTTAATCCAATTAGATGCCACCATGAGATTATATAAAAGGGAGATTTCTTTAGTTGTGATGTAAATATATAATATGAAAATGAGATGAGAATGTGAGAGTTGTAAAAGTGAGAAGGATGGTATTGTTTTCTTTGTTATTAATTAATTTATGTTGTATTTAAATAAACATTTATTATTATTATTATTTTGGAAAAATTTGTCATCATTTCTTTCAATTGCTTTTAAAAAAGTTCTTATATCATTAAATTTTAATTTGTGAATAAATGAAGTATAATCATGTCTAGTAATTTTTTTTGCTTGATGACTAAAAATAAAATTAAGAACTGTATCACCTTGATTGGAACCTAATAAAAATGTTATTCAAATATTAATTAATGCAAATTTTTATTTTACTGTTAGTTTTTAATCTGTTATGAAATGTATATTTGTTCCATTCTTAGGAAGCCTTTCCATATAAATTGCATTTGTATATTTACTTTGTTTAATCTTGATATTTCTTATTAATATATCATGTATAAGATTTGCACTTATTTCAAAAAGCCATTTTTTTCTAAGGGATTTTGACAACTTCATTATAAAATGTAAGTTTCAGCATATTTTCACAGTAAATATAGTGATTTTCTTGAGTTTAAAAATGCAAATATGTGTACAAAAGGAATACAGATTAGTTTTCTAGCTCTTATAGAAAATCTAAATTTTGAAATCCTCCCCTTTGGCTTATCTTCGGCTGCAGTAGCCTTATGGTTAAGGTATCGAACTG
Source organism: Nephila pilipes (assembly GCA_019974015.1). Lineage (NCBI taxonomy): Eukaryota > Metazoa > Arthropoda > Arachnida > Araneae > Nephilidae > Nephila > Nephila pilipes. The sequence continues at coordinate 270,206 of BMAW01066904.1, read as the reverse complement.
GTGGCCAGTGGTTTCATTGAGTCATGGGTTCGAGCCTTTATGCCACAAAAGACCCACCGTGTGGCTGGGGCTGATGCAAGTAAAATCTGTTTGGTCCCAAAGTCCTTCTGTAGGCCTGGTGTGGAAGTTAAGAGAGCGGATGCCAGCTCAGGTGTCGTCCTCATCACTTGATCAAGGTTCCAAATTACGAGGTCCGTTGGCAATAGTCTTCGTTCAGCTACTAGTGCAACATTAATAAAACTAAATCAATTTGGCTTAACTTGTAACTTTTTTTGTTGTATTATTTTGAAATATTCAACATTTTTTTAGAAATTGAAAAATATTTATTGGATGTTTTTTCTCATTTACAATCAATACTAAGAACATCAGTTTGTCTTATTTGTCAACTTTATTTGTTGTTCAAAAGGATTATATCACCTGTATCTTAATATGTTACTTGGCATAAGCATAATTTTTAGAAGATAATTATTAAAGTAAAATTCCTATTTGTTTTAAATAGATATAAATGTATGACTTCATTTAAAAATTTTAAGATATCTGATACTGCTGAGTAGTGGTATTAAAGGTTTTCAATGTAAATATTTGACAATAAATTCTCATCTGTTTGTGGAAATGTTTCATCAATTATTTATGTTTATTTCAGATTGAAAGTTGTTGCCCTATAGACAGAAAAAAGATTAGAGAAATCATAAGTTCTGGTGAAATAATAAATGTAAAGTATTTTTTTTATTCTGTTTAAAATTGCTTGCATAATTTCCTGTTATATTATTTATATTTATTAATCATTGATTTAAATGATTTTTTTAGAATCCTACGTTATATTTTGAATGAAGCATACTTTTTGCTCATTGTTTTAATTAAGTATCTTAATTTATATTAAATTATCTGCATATTTCTATCATTTTGAAACCTTTTCATATTGTAATATATTCATAAATATGTGTAATGGGAATGTTCCCTATAAATTTTCATTGTTATAAAATATATTTTTTTCAATTAAAATTTTTTTTTTAAAAAAAAGTAATAAGAGATTAGTTATTTTACCTTTGTTAAAGTAATTTAAAAACACTCTTTTATTATCGCTTTTCAATTTGCAGTTCGTGAATAATAATTTGCTAACTTGATAATCCTGTAAAAACAATTGAATAATTCATCAATATACTAAATTTTGAATGCATATTATCACAGGTGAAATTCTGATTATTTGAATGTCTTAAGTATGAAAAAAAAATTGAACTTCATGTAGAGCCAAAGTTTGAAATTTCCTCTTTTTTGAGACTGATAATAAAAAAAAATTTAATCAATTAAATTAATATCTTTTTACATAAATTTAAGAATTATGATGATTAAAATAATTATCAAAGCTTTATTTATACTGATACAAAAATTTCAAACTGCTGAATAGTTAGATTATTTTGTCTTTCTTGAAATGATTATTTTTTAATTTTTATTCTGTATAGTGAAGAAATTAGTATAATAATGAAAATAAAACATTAAGTAATTTAAACGAAACAAAAAAGTTGTTTTTTCTCTCCATTCTTGTCATAATTTACATGTCTAGTATTTCACTTATCTATGTCATAACTTCTTGCTATTGTTAAATATTTAAAAATTATTTTAGTACGCCATCTATTTCTTTTTTCACTCTTACAAAAAAAGAAAAGGAAGGTATACCTTTAATATTTTTCGTAATTCTGATTTCAATTGGATAGAATTATTATTCTTAGTGGGTATCAAAGGGAAGTAATTTTTAATGTTAATAGATTTATTAACATAATGAACTTCTATTAAATTTTTTCTGTTTCTTTATCTTTAAATTTTATAAAATTCTGCTTGAAAGTTTCTGATTTATGGATGTTAAAAATTGGTTTGCTTATATCAAGTCACTGAAACATTTGATAGTGGAATATTTTTCTAATCGAAATTTATCGCATCAACAAATAGATACTTATTTTCCAATTCTAAAAATTGAAAAAGAAATATAAAGGTGTGAATTGATTAAGTATAAATGATAAAATAAAGGAAATATAATATAAAAAAAAATCTTTTTAAGTATTGATAATTAATTGTATCATAAAATCCCTCAATAAGTAAGAGATTTCACCAATAATTCAGCTGACATACAAGGTCAAATTTATGCTTGATAAAATGATCAACATGAGGAACTGCACTAATTTTTAATATTTAACTATCAGTTCACTTATACTTAATATTCAAAAATAACTAAAATGTTCTGAATGATTTGTTTAAAAGAGTAATGTAATATATGTCTTTAGCATTTTCTTCTTTCTGTAGAACTGATGATTGGAATTGAATGTCATTTGTAACATGGAGTATTTAAATCATACCCTCCCTAATTTTATAAAAAAATAATAAACATTTTGTTTTAGAAGTTTTTAATCCATTACATTTATTATTAGTTATCAACTTCCCTTTGAGTTGTAAAAAAGAGAAATAATGTTATGTCCTCCATCTTCGACAAGAATTCAAGCTATTCTTAGTGTTCCTTTTTTAAAAAAATAACAATTAAAGGTGAAGCAAAAATACTGTTAATTTTCATGTTTCAGGTTAAATTATCTATTTTTAATTGGATTTTCAAAAACTTGTTTTCATCTTAAATTATGGAATTAAAGTCATTAATTTCATAAAAATATCTTTTTTTTTGTCCCATGTTTATTTTAAAAAACACTTATAATAATTATGGAAGTTAATCTTATAATTAAAAAGTAGAACTACTGTTTTCTTTTTTTTTTTTTTTTTTTTTTTTTTTTTTTTTTGTTTTAAAAGTTTAAATTAACATTACAATACTAGCTATCTTATTAAAAACTGACTGATTTCATGATAGTTAAAACTTGTTTGATTTTTTATTTATTCGATTATTGGATAATTTTATTTAATCATATTGTTTTTGAAAAATTATATATATTTTGGCTGTAATATCTAGTTTAAATGTATAATAAAATAATTTCAATAGGTAAAACCTCGTAAGCGAAGAAGAAGCCAAGCTTTGTATGATATTAGTGTGCATTGTGAAATTTGTAAAGATTCTAAAGATAAAAATAATGATACCGTTGTTCTGTGTGATAGCTGTGATCTTGCATATCACTTAGTGTGCCTTGATCCACCTTTAAAACAGGCTCCAATTGGTAATTGGTATTGTTCAGATTGTGAGGAGGTAACAAGGAGATTAAGTAAGTGGCCTTTGCTTTTTTTTTTAATTCTCCTCTTCTCTTTGAAAACAATCCTTACAATATTTAACTATAGGAAATATCTATCCTTTATGCCCATTAATCATTTATTTTTATTATTGAATCTTGACCATGGGTAACTATCTTTTTAACAGCTCTAAAATATTGATAATATGGAACTTGAAATATCAGATGCTATTCTATGTCCCTGAGTTTATTTTAGATTTTAAAAAATGAATATGTCAAAGTTTGAAAGAGATGTTATACCTTGTAAAAAATCTAGTGTGAAATTCGTGTTTTTTTTAAGCAAAAAGTAGCCTTTTTTTTTCTATCTACAAATTATTAAAAAATATTTAAATTATTCATTAATAGGTTTACATAGATTTAAATAATTAAATATAAAGCTAGATATAATTTCCACATTTAAAGGCCAAATTACTTAGGCAATGAACTGAATAAAAACTTCTTAGAACGAAACCTTATTATGTTCTTCTAAGCTAACAAACAAATCATCACTGACTTTATGACTAGACTTGTTGAATCAATATTTTTCTAGTTACAAACAATTCGATAGTGATAGACTTTAAAAAATTGTTTTAACTTATGGACTTTCAAATAACAAGTTAAACTCCCCAATTGGTACCAGAAAATTTCTGATTTCCTCATGAGAAAATTTCCAAAGCTCTGTAAATTTAATTCTTCTGTCGTTTTGAATGATTATTGTTTATGTTCAAGGTTAGCATTGAAAATGAGTGATATTTAAAAGCAATTGAGAGGGGGGAGGTTCTTACAATTACCTTTGTCTTGGAAAAATATGTATAATAGAAAAATATAATGAACTTGTGTTACCACCATACATGTATCAAGCAGGATCTTGAAATCAGTAGCCAAATTCATAACTCAATTTTCAGGTTTATTTATTAATTGATTTATAAACAATCTGATTTGAAGGGTTATTAATTTTTCAAAGCGAAAGGAGACAGTGAAATTTATGTATGATATTTTATCAAGTATGGAAATTTTAAATGAGGTATAAATATGAAAGTAAACTGTATTAAAATAAAGTTTAATTGTATTTTAAATGAATATATTTATTTGACAATCTTCCAAATGTAGAATACAATTGTGGCTTACAGGTCACAGTTTCAAAGTCATTCAGGCCAAAAACCTTTGTGAATGTTTTTGAATGTTAAATACAATGACACTTTAAAGTCAGAGATAAACTTTTTTTTTGAATGTGTTTAGTAAATGCTTGAAAAATTTGAATAGATTCACTTATATGATTTTTTAAAATATTGAACAATTATTGTTTTCTTATTCTTTCCCATGGCTTTGTTATTCCTTCCTATGTTCTGTTTGATAACAAAACAAATGTTTCATCTTAGCTGCATTTCTTATTGTCATCAATGTGTAATTGATGTATTTGTGATAATCATTTCAATGAACTGATTATAATGTCAACTTTCCAGCCCTGTTTTCTAAGCTATGAAGCTGTTAAAAATTACAATAGATGTAGTTAGTCAACTTTTACGATAGAAAATAACACCGAATAATTTCAATAAAAAATGTACATTGTTTTATTTGATGCTTAATTCATTATATAGTTTCTCAAATACCAAAGTCTTATTAATTTCATCTTAAACTTAAAAACATACTCAAAAAACTATTTTAAACAAAATAAAAATTAACTTAATGCAATATTAAGAGGCTGTGCACATTATGTATATTATATTGTCTGATGTATAAGAAATAATATTTATGTCTCTCTCTCTATATATGTATATATATAATGAATGAAATTAAACTTAAGTTGAACATTAATGGAACAGTCTGCATACGAGGCGTAAAAGATTTTTTATTTATTCTGTCATACTTTAATCGGGCTTTGGCCATCAAGGGCGAAGTGAAATACCATAAATATCTCGGATCATCATCAGAGAGGAGTGTAAAAACAAGAAGAGGGCTTTTCGCTGTGTTTTTGGTTATATAATGGGGTCTTTAACAATAAATGTTATAGAACATGTGGGATGAATGGAGGGATTTCCAGGGAATTTAAGTGTAGACTGGTAGGGATCATCCCTACATGTCTGAAGCCGTGTGAACAGCGTTGTCAACAAATTTTTAAGAATGCGTGATTGCATAAATTAAGTTAAAAAGGGATGGTATCAGGAAATAAGAATGAACACTTTACTTTTAAATGAGAGAATGGGAAAGATTTGGAAATTAAATTTATATTATGAGAAACTAATATAAATTAAGTTAAAATCATTACATATATGAGATTGCTCATGTTAAGTACTTAACATTATTGTTATTTTTTAGTAAATAAATTTTTAAGAAAATATTGAGAGTTTTTTTTATGAAATAGTGCAGGCTATTTACATAACATTAAGAATTATTTACAACAAAAATAATGTTGAAAAATACTTATATTTTACGTATACTTTCAAAAAGTCATGGATAGATACCATGTACATTCATCAAAAAAAAAAGAAGCACCCCTAATAATTTTGGGTCTTTTCTATGCAGCTGGATAAATTAGTATAACAAATAGAAAAGAAAATGAAATTCATTTCTTTTTTCGAAAATTAAGAGAAACGTGTAAATAGTTTATATTCCAAATTCTGTTTGAATCTTTTCGATAATTTGTTCCAGATATTTTTGGTATTAACTTTTTCGGTGCCATATACTAAATAAGGCCTGGTCAAACCGTGGACTGCTGCTATCGCAGAACTGGGTCACCTGAATAAACTTTTAATGCACTTAAAACTATCAAAGAATACTCTACCAGGATTCCTTTGTATCATAACCCATTACTATGGGAATATTTCAATACAGTAACTCAAACTATCATCACAATTTTTCTTGTTCAGAAACAATTGCAAAGTTGAACTCACTTGGGTTGTCTTGCAGGAGTGGGTGATATACAATGTATACCTAACTGGATAGTCAACTGAAGAGCACGGATGTCCTTTACTAGGTGTGGGAAAGGGGAAATGCAACAAGCAGATTATGCAAAATAGTAGTATCCAATCTGCAGCAAATCTAATATAACACATCGATCAATAACTCCCGAGTCTAACATTGAAAACAACATTTTTTTTGCAAAATTTTTTTTTATTCATCAACATAACACCTTTTTGTTAATCACCTTTTAGGGTGATACAATCGTTCCAATGCTTTTCCAAATCGCCCCCCCCCCCAATTGTTTTCGCTAGAAATCTTTTTTGTTGCGAGTAAATAGCGATAAACAGCTTTCTGAATCACCGACTCGTTGCTGTTTTTGTTCCATCGAAAGCAATCGCGGCACCCACTTGGAAAAAACCTTTTTCCTGGTCCGATCGACTTAAAATTTTGACACGTTTCAAGCAAAGGTTAGTACTCTAGAAAGACCTGGTTACTGGTTTACTACAAGCGCCATCTCTGGGTTAGTCTCGGGAGTTATTGATCGATGTGTTATTTGATGCAAAACCATATGATTCCAGACAGAATGACTGCTCTGTGTTTTTTGATCACTTATAATTCAACACCAGCAACATGTTGTAACCACAGGACAATTTTTAAAATTAAAAATTTGTACAAATATACCTAATTCTATAACATACAATTTCCCTTAATGTTGCTTCTTTAATGGGACTTGGGAAGATTAGTTGTTTCCTGTGACTCAAGAAGGGACAGTAGTAGTAGTTTTTAATATAAGAATTTGAATTGGCATTAAAAGAACCATAATTTAGAAGGTGAAAAACAAATTCATCACATACACAAGTGAGTGCGTATACATGCACATAAATATATAATGCAGCCCACTGGAAAAAAATGCATTTCCAAAGTGGCCTGCCCGAATAAAAAATGTTTCCAAAGAAGCCCGTTAAGTTTTTTTCATTGGACAGGCCTGTACTAGATTATTTAGAATAACCAATTTATCTATTTTTTATGATTCAGTTGTTATTTATATCTAAGTATTTACTAATAACTTGTAATATTTTAATTTTATTTTACATGTATGAAAATTAAAGGTGTTTTTAAAATTAATGTAAGCTCAAAAAATCTTTATATATTTTTCTTCCATTTTTGAAAACTATGTCATTAGTGAATCAATAATTACAACTTATTATATATGCCCTTAACATTCCCCAATTCTAGATTATGTTTCCTGAACTATTGCAGACAATAGCATAAAATTTTGCGTTTCAGAGTTTTATGGTATGACAATTCCAAGTAAATGGAAATTTTGGTATTCTCTCCCCCCCCCCCCATCTTATAACTGACTGCTCAGTCCCTTTTGATCGTTAATAATTTAGCACCAGCATTATGTTGTTCTTGCATGACAATTTTTTTAGTTATATTTCAAACAAATACTTTGAATTCAATGGAATTTCCCATTATTTATTACAGAATGTTCCTAATTTCTTTTATGAGGCTCAGTGATGTATGTTAAATTCAGTGAAGGTCCTAAGTCTTCTCATTGGCATGATGTGGAAGTTTGGAGAAGGATGTGCCTGCTTAGTTGTCATTTTTGTCCCTTGACTGATGTTCAAAATTCACCCATAATTCTCTTGTTGCTGCGCAGTGCGATGTTAATAAAAGGGACTTGGGAGGTTTAGTCAATTCCTATGACTTGAGAGGTGAAAGTAATAGCAGAATTTAACTTGAGAACTTGGATTGGCATTAAAAGAGCCAAAATTAAAAAGGTAGTACATCAAATGTGCAAACACACACATGTATATAATGCAGCTAATTGAATAATATACTTCTCCAAAGCAGCCCCTAAAGTCTTTTATATGGGCCAGCTCTAAATTATATGCTTGCCAAGTATCAAAATAAATTGTGAAATCCTTATCCTTTTGGCTCTTGGATCATATTCATCAGTATTTCTGCACTTATGCCCAGCACTTGAATGATTTTGTGTCTCAACAAACCTATTGCTGTTACAGAATCCATGCAGCATTGTTTTTATATCAAACTTTAATTTGTTTCTAGTATTTTATCCAGTCCATCATTCCATCCTTCAGAATTCTGCCTAAATCTTCAGAAGTTCTGTCAAATAGTTGTTTCATTCTGTTGTGATTTAGTAGTCTCTCACTTCATCTGATAGATGTAAATTCTGTTCAATATTAGATTAATCATAATGCTGTCACAAAAGTTAATCTGGAACTGTTATTTTTACAAATATTTTTTTTTTTTTTTGTAACTACTTACATTGCTCCATTATATACTCTCTTCTCAAATGTTAAATTTATTGCTCTGCTATTATTATTTTTTTTATTTGGGTCAAATTGCTTTATCTTAAAAAAACTGTAGTGTCTTTTTCATTTGGTGGTATTTGGCATATTGTACAAGAGATCAAAATAATTTTTAAATATTGCTGCTTATGTCCAAGTATCTAATTGTGTTTTTAATGTCATTGGAGAAATAATTGTATATTTTTCATATCATTGTAAAGTAGTACTTTATAATTGATATTTATAGAATTTCAGTTTGTAATTATCTGATTTCTTAAAATAATTAGTCATGCTTTCATTTGGTAGTAGACTTAATTGGTTTTGATCACTCAATATGATGATATGTTTTTTATGATATTTTAAAAATAGTTTCATTCTTATGGAGCTGCTCATTTAATCTTCAAAGAATAATTCATTAATATAACCTATCCTTTTTTTATTATATAGATTGGTAGGATATTGCAATTAATTCTTATTGAATTATTTAGTAATGTAATTTGTATATATCATGTCTTCCTCTTTTTTTTTTAGTGTTAATTTAAAGGGTAAAAAGGAAATTTGTGCAAAGTATCCCAAAAATATAATATTTAATAATACTTCATGCTCTTCTTTTGAATTTGATATGATTAGGCATTGTTTAATGACATTCAGAGAGTGTTTTTGAAATCCCTGATTAAACTGAATAATTGTGATATTTTAATTTAAAATACTTAATTTAAAGTCTTATTTTGATAGTTTTTGTAAGCCTGCTCATTAAATTTTTTTATTATGATAAATTTTTGTATTCAAATATATACTTATTTTGTTGTTTTTCAGAAAGTAAAGCCAAAAAAGCTAATTACAAAATAAAAATGGAATCAAACGATACAATAGTGGAATCTAGAGCAGGTACCACATCAAAGAGCTTTGTAGGAACTCAGAATGAACAAATTAATAGTGCAGTTGTTAACATAAATAAAGAAGTAAGTGTTGAAGAGCATTTTGATAATGCCAAAAAGTGTTCATCTTTTCATCATGCTGAAAATTCTAACAATAGAACAAAAAACAATAGTTTTGTTATAAAAAAGAGATATGTTTCCAACTGTTTTACTGATGTTTCTTCAGATGACTCAGAAGATTTTTTCAGTATGCATGGAGATAATGTTATTTTAACGACAAAACAAAAATTCTGGAAAAAAGAGGGTAATTTTTCATGTGATATGGAAGCCCCCAAAAAAACTGAAAGTGCAAATTTAAATTTGAATTCCTGTAATGAACAGAAGTATGACTCTTGTATGAAAACAAATGATATTTCTAATTCTAAAAAAAAATCTCCAACATTAGAAAAACTAGAACATTTCTTTAGTATTTATGAAGATAATATCATTTTAACCAATAGGAATTGTAATAACAATACAAAAAAAATTTCTAGTAAAAACACAAAACAAAATTCTAGTAAACACACAAAAACAATTGATCCAACACTAACAAGAAGCATTCTGAAGAGTTGTTTAGAAAGGAATATAGGTAGAAGATCTGAGCAATTAACTTTTAGTAAAAAGTTAGCTGAAGACATCTCAGATAAGAATGAAATGGTACGTAAGACCTTTTTTACTGTTTTTATTCCCAACTGTACAAAATTATTTAATAGCATTTTCTCAAAATTTTAATTAAAAAAAAAATCAAACACTTGAATGTAGATCTTTTTTTCCTTGGAATCAACTTTGTCCCTTGCCTATTTAAGATAAATTTGATAGCATTAGCCTACAGAGTTGTAGCATTATTACTAACTCATGCCATGCTTTTAATGCAATATAAAACTTATTTTAATAAGATTTTTCTTTCTTGAAAAAAAAAAATCCTGTTTTGTAACAAAACAAGTAATATTTATTCTCATCATGTTGAAAGTTTTTAATTATTCAAGTGTTTTTAAAATTATATTTTGACATTGCATTGCAATAATAATTTTATAATATTACATAATTTCATGCTATTCAGCACAATTATGTTTAGTAATAAAGTAGAAAAGGAGAAGCAATTATTTTAACTTAAGGATCTCTTGAAACAAAAAAATTTGTATTCATTCAGCATAAATCTCTGAATGTATTTTTCCGGATAACTTTTCATCATCTGCGCTGATATACAGTAAATCATGTAATAATAGTATTGATTTTTTTTTTACCTAAAAATTTTTCAAAATTCTATCTATATTCAGTTAAGTTATCATAACATTTTTAGTTTGGAAATAAATCTTACAATTTTTTTTTTTTTTTTTTTTTTTTTATCAATTATGTAATTTCTTTTTGGTTTTTGTAAGAAATTATTTTTGTGACACATAGTTTTATTTTGCTTAAAAATAGGCTATATTTTATATTTCTGGGCTCCTTTTCTCTTCAATATCTGTTTTATATGAAATTTTCTTTCACCTTTTTATGTACATTTATTTCAATGGTAAAGAATGGCTTTTTTTTAATGTATTCTATACGAGAATGATTACCCAAAAGTGCTAAACAGATTATATCCAGAGAGATTCCATTATCAAATAGAATTTTTTATTCATTTTTTATATCTTTCCAGTTTGATATTACAATGTAACATTTAATGTAATTGTAGAAACTCCTTATAAAATTTAAAAAAAAAAATACTTTTTTTGAAAAATTTGATATTTTATATTTGTTGTTAATGTAATTGTTTACTCTTGCATATATTTATTTATTTATTAAAAATATCAAAATATACTTTTTGACTTCAGTTTTGTTTAATGAATTATAAAATATTAGATTATAGATTGTAAAAAAATTATTGATATTTGAAAACTGTTATGTGCTTGTTTATGCTTGCTTTATTAATTTGTTTATAAAAGGACTAATTTTGATACCACAAATTTTTTAAAAAATTGTGATTTTTAGAAATATGTCATTTTGAAAACATTGTGTTGGTAAAGATTTAATCTAGATCAAAATTTAATATTGTTGGTTAATTTTTTTTTTTTTTTTGTATTAAAAAAAAGGTGAATTTCTTTTTTTATTATTATTATTATTATTATTATTATTTCTGTTACTGGAATCGCAAAGAAAGAAATTTATTTTGCTCATTAGTATCTGGTAAACAAAAATAGCATATAATTTAAGGCATAAAAATACTTTTCTGTATTTTTTGTTTTTTTTAGTGACAGTTAAATATTTTATATTTCTTGTTTTCATTTTACAAATTCTTAACTATCATGGCTGGAAAAATTGTTTGTATTATTAAAAGTTTTTTAAAAAAATATTTCTTGAATATATTTATTTGAATTTCAGAATAATTCTAAACAATTCATGAGTGAAGAATATTCTGTGAACTTGAAAAGAAAATACTCAGCCATGTGTGAATCTAATGAAGTGGAAGAGAATATGGCATCATTACAATTAAGTGCATCTGAAAAATTAGATGATTCTTCTGTAACTATTCAGAAGTATTTGAATGTAAATGAACCAGTTGATTACCATAATAATTTGAAATCACTGATTTTGCCTTGTACAAATCTTGGAGATTTAAATCATTCTGAAACTTTTGAATCAACCCAAGGAAAATATATTTCCTCTGTAAAACAAACTTCATCTCGTGAAGTGCTTGTTGATTATAATAAGGATTTTCAAGAAAATTCTTTGGATAATTTTAATATTCAAGAAGTTAATTATTCTATTAAAGCTAAAAAGAATTCGCCAACTGAATTGATGAAAATTGAACAAGAAAAGTTGAACACTCCCCATATAAAATCTGAGAAATATAAATGCAATTCGTCATCTTCTAGAAATGACTTAAATACCTCTTTTTATTCTGCTTCTCCGAATTTAAATAATCTAACTTTTACAGAAAAGAAAAAACAAGATAAAATGGAAGGTGATGGTCAGGATATCATTGACATTTTAAGTTCAAATATTGTAAAAAAATATTTTGAACATGGACATGTTGATAGAAATTTAGTTGAGAATGATTGTATTAAAGTTTTTGATGGTGCCAGTCCTAAAAATTTTTTCACGGTAACTGAATATAATCTCATGCAATCTGAAGAAAATGTTAATTATAATAATGAACCTAAAAATATTTTGTGTGACATTTTTCCTCCAAGCACTTTGAAACATTTAGAAATTCGTCCTGATGGTTCACTATTCATTAACTGGGCAAAGTCCCATTCTTAATGTTTAGAAAAGTTACAATGGAATCTTTTTTTAAAATTATTTTTTAACACATTTTGTGCATTTTTAATTTGCATATATTATTAATTTTTTAAAAGCAGGTTGAAGAAGAATTATAATCTAGATTTTTTATTACAATTGTTCCTCTGAGAATGTTCATGCTATATTTGTATCCTTGAATAAATATAATTAAATTTATAGAATTTTAATGAAAATGAAATAAAGAGCTTATTTATGTGTATATTTCATGTATAAATATAGATCAGTTAAACTTTTGATACAGTTTTTTTAGAATATACATTGAATATCAAGTTTTCTGTATATGAACCTTAGGGTATCTTTATATAATATATACCTGAATATTTTACTAAATGTCATTTAATTATATACTAATAACATTTTCCTTTTTATTTTGCATAAAGAGTTGTATAATTTTTTTAATTGTATGGAATAATTAAGGATAATTATGCCATACAATTTGTTTATTTTAGTTGTTTTTATTTTTTTGACGGACTGGCTACGCTTGTTTCTTTTTTATCTTTTATTTGACCACACAACATCTATAAGCTATTTACAAGTGCAGCAAATTTTAATTATTTTATAATTGTGAGCTTCAAACTATTAGAGTTCTATTATTGCTCACGTCAACTTATTACAGAGAAAATTCTCGTCTAACTTATTCCACGGAAAGTTCTCATTTGCCGGTACAGCGCGCATGCGCCAACACTCCCCCCCCCCCCGGCCTTGCCATGTTCACATGCAAGAAATTACAAATAACCTAATTAGCATAGTAAAATTAGCACATAATTAAAGTACAATTTAAAAGTAATAATAAAAGTTAAATCAACAATTTTACACAAATGAAATATAAAATACAATACAAATACACACAATTCACTTAGTATCAATTGGGAAACAACAATTTTACTAATGGCTCTTTTAAGATGGTACTTCACAGATTTTACACCTGCCTCCCAAAGTCCTCCAAAGTGAGGGGACTTGGGAGGTATAAATTTCCAATCTATACTTTCTGACACGATATATATAGCTAAATTTTCATCGGAAAAATTAATTTTTTAAATTAATGAATAAAAATTAATGAAATTTCTTTAATATTGAGTTTGCTCCCACGAAGTTAGCGTTATCTGTGTAAATTTTGGAATCTAATCTACTAGTAAAACGTTTAAGTGTTGCTATCAAAGCATCGGAAGTGATATCCGATAATAACTCAAGATGGATGGCCTTCGTTGAAAAACATATGCAAACGCAAATGTACACTTTATTTAGAGTTCCCTTTCTCTGATTTTTATATCTGACTAAAAAGGGACCGCATAAATCAAGTCCAGCAATAGTAAATGGGCTGGATACATTTACTCTTCCTCTTTGCAAATTTCCCATAATTTGTGAAGAAAGAATGGGTCTGCTTTTAAAGCACGTCACACATTGATGAATGGTTTTACGTGCGATGCTACGGCCGCTCAAAGGCCAAAATTTGAGTCGCATTGCATTTAACAATCCCTGAGGGCTAACGTGAAAGTCTTCTATTCAAGCTGTTAAAGTAAAGTTTACTTAATTTTGAACCTTTTGGTGAAATCGCAGGATGATTAAGAAAATAAGGCACCGAAGCATTTTCTAATCTTCCGCCTACGCGAACTATACCTTTCCCATCTACAAATGGAAACAAACTAGAAATATTACTTGGAATTTCTTTTTTTTTTTTTTTTAATCAAACAAGGGTCTTTGGGCATGCTTGATGAATTTAATTTCTGACTCCTAGAATTCGGCTACAGTTAGGGGCCCAACCTTCTTAGACTTATTCCTACAGTAGTAGATGAATCTGAAAATATAAGACAAAATATTAATAACTTTGAAATAATTATTAGAAAGTTCTAAAAGTTCCTCAAAGATGCTTGAGGAATCGCTATTCAGCAAGACAGTCTCTTCACCTCTATCAGCTTCAGGCAATTTTTTCCTTTCTTGAACTACAGTCTCTTTCTCATTTTCTAACTCAGGAACCACTCCTTGAAAGTTTTTAGGAAATTCAGGATTTGTCAAAAATTCTGCACCTGTCCACCATCTGGAATTTGTCACCAGACAGTCAGCGCTCAGTCCACGAGAGAGGAAGTCTGCAGGGTTTTCATTACCAGTACAATGGTACCATGGGTGGGGATCCGTTAGACAGGTTATTTCGTTTACTCGGTTAGCAACGATTGTTTCCATTGGGTTTTGTTTCCTTTTATCCAAAACATAACTATTTTGGAATCAGTCCAATGATACTGTAAACAAGATCTTTTAATATTCACGATCTTTTTCACCTTAGATGCTAGACGAGCAGTGACTAGAGCTCCAAGTTATTCTAGTCTGGGCAGGATTACACATTTTAATAGTGCTACACGACTTTTTGAAGCCACAAGTTCTTCAAATGGTGTTCCTTGACTTAGTTCTCAAATATATGGCTGCGCCATATGCCATTTTGCTGGCGTCACAAAAGCTATGCAACTCAACATCATCTTCTAGCAAAGTAGAATCTAGAACTAATCGGGGTAATTTTAGACTTCCTAAGTGGGGAAGTTTCTCACACCATTTTTTCCACTCCTTTTCAATATGTGTTGGCAAAAGGTCGTCCCATTGAATTTCTTCTCTCCAGAGACCTTGAGGAGGCATTTCATTCTAACGGTGAAAGGAGAAATTAACCCTAATGGGTGAAAGATCTTACCAACTGCTTGCAGTATGAAGCGTTTCGTATTTTATCTAAGGAAACAAATTCCAGTAGACTTTTAGTATCCGTTGTCAAGTAATCTTCATGAGTGTTCCATGACAGTCCTAGAACTTTTGTTTCATTTGCGCTTTAACTTACAGTTTCATGTATCGGGTGTACATTTGAATATGGTTGGATTTTAAGCACAAATTACAAAGTTTGTGTTTACGAATGAATTTAAGTCTTTCATCAACACTAAATTTTAAAAAAGTAGGACATCGATGTATCGGATGTTGTGACTTACACACCATACAATTTTTATTTTCATTTACTATGAAAGCCTTTGGCTTAGAATTGTTGGCACAAAATTTATTTGTGTTAACTTAAGGATTTACAGACAATAAAACGGATTCCCGCTGTTCCAAGAATGCAATAAATTCTTCAAATGTTGGAACATTTTTTGATTTATGATATAATTCAGAATTTCTTCTCGATTCTCTATAAAGTTGAGGCCGCGGTAGCCTAGTGGTCAAGGCTTCGGATTCGTGGCCGGCAGTTTTCATTAAGCCGCGGGTTCGATCCTTGGCTGCCAAAGACACGCCGTGTAGCTGTGGCTGATGCACGTTAAATCTGTCGGGGCTCAAAGTCCTCCCATTGGTGTGGTGTGGATATTAGAAGAGGGGGTGCCGGCTCAGGTGTCGTCCTCGTCACTTGACCGTGGTTCAAAATTATGAAGTCCGTTGGCAATAGCCCTCGTGTTGCTTCTAGTGCGACGTTAATTTAAGCCTAAACTCTCTGTCACGTTTCTCAACAAGAATATTAATAAGTAGAAAATCAGATAATTTATTTTGCTCATATATAAGCACTTTTAATGCACGTAAATTTTTTTTGACTGCAATCAATCATATTTCTAATTTTCATTTTGTATTTTGTCAAATTTCAAAATGTTTTTAATATGAATATTGATTATCAAACATTCATTCTCATATCTATTTCCTAAAAGTTCATATGAGGAATCAAAATTACTACACAAATAATTTACTTCATGAGTTAAACAAGATCTGAGGTTTTTTACAGCTTCTGAGACTGACTCAGTTGCTTATTATTTGTGATCAGATCGTCAAATTGTACTTTAAAGGAACTAAATTCTTCATATTTTCCTGAGAACTCGGGTAAAAGTAAAGGGGGTATTTTAGTTTTGATTTTGAAATTATCGTTTGGTTTCGTTATTGCCCCAGAACTTGATTTCTTAGAGGAATTAAGAATAATTTCAATTCTTACCTCTTAATTTCTCGAAGCGTTCTTCAAGAAGATTGAGCTCTTCGTCGATAGAAGCCAATTCTGCTTCTTTCGCATTCGGAATGGAGTAATAGTTGTTGCGCAGTTCATCAATATTTCTTTGCAGTGCAAAAACATTTTTGAGTTTTACTTTTGTTTCAACTGAATCGGTTTCTTCGTTGGCACTTGTAATAAAAGTTTCAATTCTGTTAATTTTACCTTTCAAGGTACTTTTTGATCTGTTTAGTATTTTCATAGTTCACTTATCGCTCCTGGTTCGAGCGGATTCAAATGTTTATTTTAGTTGTTTTGTTGTTTTTAGGCTTACTAGCATTCTTGCCCCTTTCTATTCATTTTGTAAACTCATGCTAATATTTATTTATTTCATTAATTTTTTCCATTACTACAAGCATTTACAATTGAACAGTAGACAATTATACAAATTTGAAATAGTAATTACCCATATTTTATATTTGATTATGATTCAAACTATTACAAGGTTATTATCCATAGCACAACTCAAGTGCTATGCTAATTAAGCAAATTAATTCATAAATCAATGCCTGTTAAAATGATTTTGGGATAAAAAAAATTAATAATTTGAGGAAAAAACAAATTATTAATTAATTATTACATACAAAGCAAAAGCTTTTTACAACTCATGTGCATAAAATACATATTTTCACATTTCCATTTACTTTATTTATACATAATGTTGTAATAGTGTTATAATTTCTCATTATTCCAAAAGAATAAACAAAATCAAAATAGGTTTAGTATCTGTTAAGCCAGATATATATACTACAGCATTCTGATTTCACAAATCAAGGAACTTGATCCACTGTCTATTAATTTGCTTTAATTATACAAAATATACCTTATTAAATTATAGTGCATATAATTTTGATTTTTTTTTTTTTTTTTTTTTTTTTTTTTTTTTTTTTTT